>JABUQX010036646.1:0-7500 GCA_015478945.1 Trachelipus rathkii
TTTATATTTACTAGTGAGTGAACTGGTGCACATAGAGAAGTATATACGGTGATCATAGTATATGGTGGTAGGGTATATATACTGAGTATTTGTGTTGTTTATACTATAAAATCACATATAAAATTAGTGTCAAAATATATACTATTATTTGTATATAATTATGATAATTTCTAAATGTAACTTTTAATAAATAGTTATAATATAAATTAAAATATTCAATATCATATTATAGCTATTAGATAATATTATATCAGGTATAAATTTTTATTCATGTGAATTATTTCCTGTTTATTTTGATTTTGCTTTCAAATTAATTATAATATTATATATATATATTAATATATATATATATATATATAATATTTTATTATTATAACTATTGCATATATATATAATTTATATCTATATAATTAATTAATTATAATGTATTTATTATAATAATTATAATATATTATATTTATAATTTTATTATTATATCATGCAGATAATATTAATTAATATATTTATATATAAATTTAAAATATATATATCTTAATTAATACTGATGTAACTTACTAATTCAATTTTCTATCCTAAAGATAGTCTCTATTTAATTAAAAAATTAATAAACGAGTAATATAAAAAAAATCAAATGACAAGTTAATTTCTTGTAGAAGCAAAATCATTATAAATATCTTAATACTTTAAATTCAACCTTTTGCCGTATCTATAGGACAGCGGTCGCGGTTCTATATTGCGACTGCTACTTTATTGGTTAAAGGAGTTGCGAATTGAAAAGACCGGATATTATATAAAGTGATATCAAAGTGGAGCAGTTAACAATAAAAACTATTTCTACGCAATGTGTCGCATAATAACAGCGAAATCAATGTAAGCGTTTTTATTCGGTAAATATAACGAAGTGGGAGTATTCGAGTAAAGTCGATTTCTATATTCTGAATTTTCAATTATCGAATTGTTAATTATATACATTAATGAGCAAGTATCTTGCGATAATACTTTAAGAAAATTTTTAATGACTTAAGAGTTGCGCTATAATTCTAATAATTTATAACTAATATTTCTAAATATATTAATGATTAATTCTTAAGCTTTTTAACAAACTATTCAGTTCTTTGCACGGGCTAGGTAGAAGAAGGTAAGCTTTGCTCAATATTATATTCATTTTATAAAATTTGCTTACTTCATTACTTGCTCAGTACTTAATGAATTTAACTACTTATAATTATTATTGGAAATCGTTGTTTTACAGATAAATATTTTGCTTAGGAGTTGGTCAATTTATATATTATTAATTTATATATAATCTTTAGTGGAAGTTGTAAAAAGGCCAGATAGGCCTACTTACAGATTACTAACTTCTATAACTACTCTAATATCACTAATTACTAACACTTATATAAAACTAACCAATATATAGTAAATAGCATAATTAACTAATAATAGTCAACAAAATGAAATTATAATAATATAAGGTTAAAGCCGAAAATAATAACAATAAACGAAATAATCCAAGAATTTCTTATCCCTATTGTTTGCTTTCTAATTCATAACAGTGACTTTGAAGATAGCAGTAGAAGGTGAGGAAACTTGAGTTTTTGAGGAATTGAAAATAACCATGTTTTCTTAAGATATAGTTTAATAAGTAGGAGATTTAGAAATTATATATTTAGGACAGAGAATTCAATTTAGTATTACTAAATTTTGCTTTTAAACATATCCATGATAAATTAGATACTTTGCTCGACTTATTCTTTTCTATTCTAATATATAATATTATTATATTTGCTTTTTATCATGAATTCTAAGTTAATTAAGATATTAAGTTAAGTTAAGTAATAGTAGTATTTAAGTTATATAAATGTATAAGTAAGTAAGTTAAGTATAAGTATGATAAAGTATAAGATAAGTTATATAAATATATATGATAGTAAAGTTAAGTATATAGTATAATGATATAAGTTAGTATATTAAGTATAAGTAATGATAAGTAAGGTATAATGTAAGTAAGGCTGTTAAAGTAACATCACCAAATAGACGAGTATGAATGAAAGTGAATAGACAGTATCATTTTTCAACAGTCAGAATAAGAAGGAAAATCTGATAGAACTAAATTTACTCAGGTTTAACGATTTACATAATTTAATCAATCAATCTTTTAAAAGATTTGCGATAGTTGTTGTGAAAGCCACCGCTCATCCTTTAAATCAATAAAAATAATGCTGTTCTTCAGGGTGCTTGTCCTATCTCTCTATATTCACTAATGACTATCAACCATTATTTTGTCACCTTCCCACTCCTATTTGAAGATTAAAGATTCCGAACCAATTAAATATAATACTCATTCCCTTTCATCTTGATAAAACTTGAGAACATGCAAAAATATTGTTTTTGCTCTTTCTTAATGGCCTTAAACACTCCACCTCCTTTTATTACTACCTCTCTACAGACATAATCTTCTTAAACTTACGTAAAAACACAATATTATAATTTATTATTATTATTATTAATATTAAATATATTTAATTTATTAGTATATCTTATTATATATATATATATATATAGTATAATAATATATATATAATATATAGTATTATAATAATATATAACACATATTATATATAGTATTATATATATATATATATACTAAACTGTGATAGTTAGGTACAGGGGATAACACATCAACTCACACACATATAAGTTATATATATTATATATAATATATATAATAGATATATTATATACTACACACTGCACCAGACGCCACAACATATATATATATATCCCACAACAACACACACACACACCTCAAACCTTCCTCTCTCCTTAATAATATTCTTGGTGTTTCTTCTGAACTCTCCAGTAACAAACCTTCTTCATTGAGAAGAGCTCGTGCAAGAAGCCTTTCAACACTGTCTCATCCTTTCTCTGTTCAACACTTTGACACCAGACTTAACTTCTTCTCTATTACAATATTCTATATTTATAGTATCATAATATTTTGTATTAGTTGAGTTATACGTCTCCTCGGATCCTTCTTCAAAATTTAACCTATGCCTCCAATTTTCCTCTACTTGTATTCGTGCGTCTATTTTTTCTTTTTTCTTACTTTCGTTCTTCTTCTTCTTTTTTTTTTCTTCTTCTTCTTACTTCTTCTTCTTCTTCCCCTACTGTTGCAAGCGCATGCACATGTCAGTCATCCTGAATGAAACCCCTCCATCGTTCTCTATCCTTACACAACTCGCCTCTTCCAATTCAACTGTATCCCTCCTAGCTCAATCTCCTCTTCCCTTCTCTTACGCTCGTCCTCCCATCCATCGTCTCGACGTCTCTCTCTCCTCACTATTCCTATCTCTCCTCTCTCTCATACCATCTATTCCTGCTCCTCTATATATCCTCTCCTCTATCCTCATCTACATCTTAACATTTAATTTTATATCCCTATTTACATACTTCTTACGCCTCTACTATTTTATCCATCCCATATATTATATACCTCTCTTCATTCTATCCTTTATTAAATATGGTACCTCATTCAGCTCATAGTACTTTTATTTGCACATACGGTTTTCTTCTTACAAACTTCCATCTTTTCTCTCTCTTCATCTCTCTTCATTCTCTTCTCTCTCGTCTCTCTCTCTCTCGTCTCTCTCTCTCTCTCTCTCTCTATCTCTCGTCTCTCTCGTCTTGTGGTCTCTCTCTTAATCAATATAATTATGACTATAATACGTAGGGACATTACTCGGATAAGTTATTTAGGGCGGGAAGATAATTATACTGGTCAGAAGAAAGCTAGCTGTATAAAAGCACTACATATAATACTAAAAAGATTATATAACTAATCTAATAACACAATGTGTAAAAAGGAAAAGCATTCATA
This sequence comes from Trachelipus rathkii, assembly GCA_015478945.1. Classification (NCBI taxonomy): domain Eukaryota; kingdom Metazoa; phylum Arthropoda; class Malacostraca; order Isopoda; family Trachelipodidae; genus Trachelipus; species Trachelipus rathkii. The sequence continues at coordinate 3,881 of JABUQX010036646.1, forward strand.
GAACTGTATACAAATAATTAGTATGTTTAATAATATACGCTTTGGTAATCAGTAATTACTTCATATCTAATCATATATCGATTGATTTATTTTTATTCACATAGATTTTTTCTACTTTATAAAACGTCGTGTTCTAGGTGAACTCATATAAGGTTTCATTTTATATTTCTCTGCTACTATCAATGATATTTAAGTAGTGTGCATAAGTGAGACCCTCACCTGCTATTACCGCTATGTCCATATATAGTACCTATACGCCATAAATATATATATATATATTATACTATATATATCTATATATATATTTATATCATATATATTATATTATAATATATATATTCATTTATATATATATATTATATATTTATGATAATTAATATATATATTATATATTTACTATATTTTATCACTTATACTATTATGTGTGTGTGTGTGTATGGATGTGTGTGTAAATAAAAGTAGTGTGTGAAGATATCGTATGTTTGTTGTTATGCATTTCTACAATCTTTTAAACTCGAGATACGGGTTTTATTCATAAGTTTTCTTCTCATGGTCTATTGAAAGACAAAGGGATTCCACATGTTGGGCATTTGCTCAATAATATATATATTTATACATATATTATATTAATATTATTTATTATATCTATATTATCATATATAATTATATTATATACATATAATTTTTATAAAATTTTATACTATTAATATATATATATATATATTTATTTATATAAATCATATATATATATTATCATATTATATATATATATATTAATATTATATATTTATATAAATATATATAATAATATAATAATATATAAATATTAATAATATATTATTATTTAATTTTAATATATATATATATTATATTAAATAATATTATTATATATTATTATATATATTAATTACTATATATAATATATAATATATTATATATATATATTTAATATATTCTAATATATTTATTATTATTATATTATATATTACTATATAATATTATTTATTATATAAATATAGTATAATATATTTTAATTATATATAACATATATATATATATCTTAAATATATATTATATATATTAATTTATATATTTATATTATAATAATATAATATAATATATATATTATATATATATATATATAATATATAAATATAATATATATTAAATATATATATATATATTTTTTATATTTTTTTAATAAATAAATCTTATTATTATTAATATAACAAATTTATAATATATAATATAATATTTAATAATATATACATATAATATATATATTATATTAAGCTTATGTCTGAGCCATCAGAAATCACTCTAATATGATTTTAAATATACTAATATATATATATATATATAAATAAATTGTATATATGTGTGTATTATAATATATATTATATAAGTATAATATATATTAATATTAATATATTTATATATTTATATATAAAATATATTATTATATAGTATTATTATATAAATAATATTAATAACTAAATAAATATATTTAATTTATATATATACTATATATTTAATATTAATATATATATATAATACTATATATTCATATATATACTATATGAAAAAACATAATTATATACATAATAATTAAATATAATATTTTATATAATAAATTATAATATATTTATATATATATTATATATATATATATGATTTCATATTTATATTATATAATCTATTTATTATTAATATAGATATTAAATATTATTAATATATATATCATATCTATATATATATATATTAATAAATATATAATAATATTATATATATTATGCTTGTATGTATGTGTTTGTAATAACTTATGTATGAATTTACTTCATGCTTTATATATTACATATATAAGGCTTGTAGCAGAGCAATAGAAAGAAAGCAAAATAATTTAAATCTCTAACATAACAATACATTTACATACTACACAATACTTAATATACATACCTACATATGTCATAATCAATACATACATACTATACTATACATAACTTAATACATACGATATAACATACTAATACATACATATTTCTATATACTAACGATACAATGAGCTGATACAATTTTTAAGCAGAAAATTATTATTATAGTTTGACTTTCACCAGCTTCTGTTTTCAGGGCTACAAAAGGTTAAAATTGACAGTAAGGGAATACGCAGGGTTAGACATAAAGTCCCTAGGACGCTGTACTTCTATCATACAACTGATTAAAAAGGCGGGAAATAAATTAGATATATAAAAATAATTGGGCATATTCTATTACATATTGTGCGTACTTATTTTTAAATTAGTGACAAATGATTTTAACGAATTTTGTTTATTATAATTTTACAGTTTAAAAAAAAAAGCTTAAATGTATTATTGGGCAAGAGGAAACAATGATTTGAATTTGGATAAAAATGATTTAATAAATTGTAGTTGTGGCGGAGCTACAAAGCTGAAAACGGATATGGTTTTAATGCATTTTACATTTAAATTACGTTATTTTGCGATATTTGTAACTAAAATTAGAACACATTGTAATTAAGTGTGGAGCAACATAAATGAAAAAGGAATATGTTTTTTAATGCCTTTATGCATTAACGTTATACGAAATTTGAGTGCCTTGTACACTAATGTTAAAATTAGGAAATGCTATATTTTATTAATATCGAATCAATCATTGAAAAATAAAAGACCGCCATGACGTTTGGGTTGTATAAATGGCCAATTTAATTATTTTTATGGTGTTGCCGATTCGCGTCTTTTTCAAATAGATAATGGGTCAGCCTCACGAAAGCAACAAGCATATAACAAAAAAACTATAACAGCTACAGGAAAATAAATAAAATTTTATTAATCTGGAGACATTTTTATCCATGAAATTAAAAAAAAAAAAAAAAATAACGCTCTTGAAAAATTTAAAATTGTTAAAAATGTTGGAAAATCTGTATGATAATGATCATTTTTTGAGAAGAACGAAAGAGCTCTAGCGTTCCGAGTTAACGTCAAAGTTGCCAAATGTTCAATTTTTTTTAACTAAAATATCCCAAGGCGTACAATGACAAAAGATGACAAGTCGGGCGTTTCTCGGCCTACCGGGACGACGGGCCACAAAACGATCCCCGAAGCGTACTTAATACTCTATTATTGTTCTGTAAACTAAAAAAGAAAATAAAAAAAGAAAGGTTAAAAAATGAAATAAGCATAAGAAAAACGAGATTTTGTTTATCTTGCTCTCTTGCTCCCGTACTACTGCAGAAATGGAAGGGATGAGAGCGTACGCTGCCAGACCTAAGATGTTTATACTAATATTTAAGGTGTTATTAATTAAATATTAGAATAAATAATTTTTTTTTTAATTTCATCGATGAAATTGCTTGCTGAAATCAAAATGTTATTTATTTTCATTGTAGCTGTTATAAGTTTTTAGTACAGCATATGGCTTTCGGAGGCTGGCCAGCATAATGTAATAAAAATTTAGGGTAAATTTTTTGGTCATGTCAATTTTTTCTTACGTTCTTTGTTGTTTACATTAATAATAAAAAATGTAAAACTTTACCCGATAAAAGAAAAAATAACATTCAATATTTATTTGGTGTGAATAAATTTTTAGTTCTTTACTTTTTAATT
>JABUQX010036646.1:25000-42500 GCA_015478945.1 Trachelipus rathkii
TAAGATCAAAGATGTATGAATCATTAAAAGAATGTTTTAGTACACGATTATATATTGTCTGAATTAAGTTTTGTACTCTATTATAGTATTTTATTTCATTATTATTTGTTCTCATGCAATAGACTTTACTAAAATTTTCATTGTAGTTATAGTTAAATGAAATAGCATCCTTTGTTTTTTTTTTTTTTTTTTTTTTTTGTTCATGATATCCTATTTGACCTCTTTGAATTCAATTGCCTGTTTGAATGCTCAGCAAATACTCAATCTCGAGATAGTTTCAAAATTTGCGTAGAAATTGATGTATATTATCCAAAAACATTTATTGGCTAATATATATATATATATATATATACATATATACAGAATATATAGTTAGCATAGTTGTAAGATAGAAAGAGTATATATATATATATATATATATATATATATATATAGAAATAAGATATATATATAGTTATTAAGGTTATTATATATACAGCATATATAGTATATATATATAAGGTTATATATTATTGTTATATGTTATATATATATATGTTGGTATATATATATACATATATATTATACAAATATTTACTAATACATATATATTATTATTATATGTTGGTATAAAGAGTTACTAAAGCAGTTATATATAAGCATATTGTATATAGGTATATATATATATGTTATTACATATACATATATTATATGTTGTATAGATTACTGGTTACTGCTGCTGAGCAAAGAAGTATAGCATATATAGTTATTGGCTGCTGATATACATATATTATTATTATCACAAAGTATACATACATATATATATTATATGTTGGCTACATATACATATTATGCTATTATTATTGGCTGGTTATGTTGAGCAGCTATAAAGGCTGGTTATTGTTATAGTTGGTTATTATATACATATATATTATTATTATACATACATATAGTTATATATTACTATTATACATATATTATTAGCTGTTATATTGTTATATTATTGTTATATATACATATTATTGTATATATTATTGCTACATATATTATTTCATCATTATTTTTAATACATACAATACATATATGCCATATATACATATATAGTTACATATATATACATATTATTGCTACATACATATGTTGGTTACTTGTTATTACATGGCTGGGCGTCAACATAGCCTATATATTGCTGAGCAGTGCTATATTGGCTGGCTGCTGGCTGTTACGTTGTTGGTTGGCTATTATTATTGGCTATACATACATATTAGTTGTTGGTTACAAGATATCTCACGTTGCTATTATATATATTATTATTAAAGGCTATTAAGCATATATTATTACATTATAAGTAAGTTATGATATATACATAGCGTTATTGCTTACTATATATAATATTTTATTTCCATAATATTGGCTATATAGCTATGAAGAGCAAGTTATGGCTATTACATGGCTACTGGCTGGCTGCTGCTGGCGTATATTATTGGTATGCTGTATATACTGTTGTTAATATTGGCTATTATTATTGGATTTATTATTATATTATTATTATACATACGCATATACATATATTTTTATAGTTGTTAATTTAAGTTGGTTATATATATATTATATATATATATACATATATATTAAGTTACATATATATATTACAATATTATGTATAAAGTTACATATATATATATATTACATATATATTCACAATATATACATATATATACATACATATATTAAGCAGTTGGCTGGTTAAGCATGTTGCTGAAGGTATACATGCTGGTTATATGTTGAAGGCAAAGAGAGAGCTACATATAAGGCTGGTTGGCTGGCTGCTGGCTGCCAAGATATATATATGGCTATTATACATATATATTATAGCTGTTATTTAATATATGTTATATATATATATTATTGCTGACTGTTACTATGTTGTTATATATATATATATATTATATGTTATATAGTTACATATATATATATATAGTATATATATATATAAATATATTTAAATTTAATTTGTATATCTTTTATTCAATGGAATCACTGATTGTTGAAACTTTAATAATAAAAATTATTTAATTTACTTTTAATTAAATAAATTAAATTTAACCAAATTTGATGAAATGAAACTATTATTTGAAATTTTTTGTACTTGAAAGTTAGATTTTATTTATTTGCTTAATTGATTAATATTTTTTAAAGATTGTTTATTTTTTTTATATTTTTTTTTATATTTATTATTTATTTACTGACATTTGAATAAATTTATTTGTTAATTATTTAAATGATTTAATTTTATTTTTAACATGAATGGACAAATAATATTTTTTAAATTCCATTTTAATAATATTTATAAGCATTAAGTAATATATTAAAAAGGTATAATACAGTAATAAAGTAATACGGTAGCAATAATAACATAATAATAACACTATTATTATAATAATAGTAATATTGATATAGTAATAAAATAATAAAAACTAATAATATTGTAATAAAGTAATAAAAACTAATTATATAGGAATGAATTATGCTGAAATATATTAATAAAGTTCACATTATTACTATTAGCAAGCAACATCTGTCTACTTTCATTCTTTTGAATAATTTGGAATGACATTTAAATTCACAAATGATGAAAAAGAAAAAATGAAAACATACTAAAGTTGAAAAATAAATGTGAAAAGTTATATAAATATTTTGCTGACTCGACTAATTAAAAGATTTTAATATTGATATTAAGAAACATAAAGTTTCCATATAGTTGCTATTTATTATTGAAACAATGGATCAAACAACGAAATAGCGCCCGGTAGCTCAACGATTATGCCCAACTAAGAGAGAGACACAATCTCGTCACTGGTCGGTCGTGTGAGTGTGAGGTGTTCACCTCTTGGCTCCGTCTTGTTAAAAAAAAAAAATGTCTATAATTTACATGTTTATTTCAGCACTTCCCATTTGAATACTATATTTCTCTTGTCAATCCCGTTCCAAATTTATAAGCTTTACAATGTGCAGAATAAATTAAATATTTTTAATCTAAAATTTAAAATATGCAATGAATTATGTTATATAAATATAGCTTATTTATGAAGTAACAGATGTATAGTAATAAGATTTGGAACATTTTTATATATTATTCGTTATAGTGGCAGTTTAGAAAATAATTTTGTTTTTTTTAAATATTAAAACTTTTAAGCTGGAAATATATTTAGCAATCTAAAAACATGTAAAATTAACGAAAAAATAGGAAAAAATAAATAAATAGCAAAAGAAAGTTATTAATAATTCCCAATCAAAATGAATCTCAAGACTAAGTAAGCTCTGAAGTAATTTTTAAAGTCTCGTGTGAAAAATTTTATGAACGTGAACGCTGGGGTAAGTATGGGGAAGATGAGGGTAATTTCTATTAAATACGCTAAATATTTGTATTAATTTTGAGTTTACTAATGCATGGCAGAATCCCACATATTTACGGAGGTCCCTTCCCTCACTTCCATACTCCCAACTCCTAATTACGTGATAATTATTAAAATAATTATATAAAAACAAGTACTCTTCAATATTTTGCTGCCGTATCAGGGAACTTGCCCATCGAGCAGTTTCCTCGTTATCTTTAACTTGTATGGGGAATTCTTCATGAAAAAAAACTATATCTGAAAAGAATCTAATTTCGTGTTAGGCTATTAATTAATGCTTAAAAATTATTTTCAAAACTTTACTCTTGATCCTATTCCTTATTATCGTAAGCATCTGAACAGAAACTGGTAGATATGATAGTATATATATATATATATATATATATAGTATGTATATATATATATATATATCGTATATATATATATATATATATATATATATATATATATATATATATATATATATATATATTAATAAAGAAAATAAATCCTTTTGAGATTTGATATATTGCAATGCGAGAGTCTTGTTTTATGTTGAAGTGACGAAGATTTTTTCATCTCTAAATAAATTTCTCTTTTGGGTTATTTTAATCTCTTCTTTGCATATCTTTCTTTGCACCTGTTGCTGTTGTTATTATTGTTTATTATTATTTATTATTGTTTGTTATTTTTTTTTTCTTCTTCTTCTTCTTCTTCTTCTTCTTCTTCTTCTTCTTCTTCTTCTTCTTCTTCTTCTTCTTCTTCTTCTTCTTCTTCTTCTTCTTCTTCTTCTTCTTCTTCTTTTTTTTTTTTTTTTTTTTTTTATTTAAGTAAGAGAAAACGACTGTTTTGCAACTTGCAGGGTCAATTCATTAAGCCTTTTAAACTTTCTTACCTTTTTTGGAATAAATTCTTGAGGAAGAAAAAATGAATTACATTATTTTTAATTAAAGGAAAAATTGATGTAAAAAAGTGCAAAAACTGAATGAACAAAATTTAATAAAAAAACAAACGAAAATAAATAAAATTAAATTAAATTAAATTAGAATTAAAATTTGAAAAGAAATTGAGAAAATATTTAAAACTTTCCTTTGAAAAATTTTTTAACATCTTTGTTCAGTGATACAATATAATTCTCTTTTAAATTTGGCAAATTATTAAAACTGGAAAATAATAATAATAATATTAATAATAATAATAATAATAATAATAATAATAATAATAATAATAATAATAATAATAATAATAATAATAATAATAATAATAATAATAATAATAAAATTTTCATCTATTTAGTTTATTTATTAAATATCAGAAGAAAGATTTTTCTCATTGAAAATTATGAAAATTATTTTGATATTTTGAAGAAAATTTTTTGTAAGCCTTGTATCTTATTATCAACAAAGTTTAGCAATTTATTTAGAATTAAAGTAGAACATGCCAATTTAATGTTTTTTTTTTCTTTTTTTAACTCATGTTTGTGCTCAAACCAGTGTCAGTAGCGTCGTCGCCAGACAATGTTTTAATGCTTTGATGATACTTTCCGTCATTTTATCGACACATCATCCAGTCAAAAGTATGAATGAGACTGTCAATCTGTCGAATACTTTTCGCTCTATTGAAGAGGCTACAATTTCAATTTCAGGAATTGCCATCTTGTCGAAGCCATTCCAATGGCTATTTTTTACACCAATTATGGCTATTTTTTTTCAATGGTTATTACTTAGACCAATGGCTATTATTTAAGACAATCAAGCGATTCTAATACCGGGTCCGCGAAGACATTTCAAACCAACTCTGGCACTTATCAACCAAAATTTAAAGAATTCCTCAATTTTTAAGTCCAATTCTGACTTCAATTCTATATTCTTCATTTATGACTAAATATTTTTATTTATATTGCCTTCGTTACACCGCTGTAAGTTAGATCTAGGTCATATTATTTAAGCCGTGACATTTCCGTCTTCAAACTTTAAAGCGCTAAAGATCTCTATTTTAGGTATAATATTATTTTTCGACTGATGAGAATTCAGATGATCGACAGTTGTTCCCCGCCATCTATAAAACCTTACATCATTTATCGAAACATCATCAAGTTGAGAGTGCAAAACAGAAACGGCTAAATTCTCGAAAGCTTTTCGATCTTTTTGCAATGTCAAGGCTTTGAACCACTGGTGATATACGATCATCTATTTTAAAATTCGACAAGGATTACTGGTTATAATTTTCTTTAGAATCTATTGACAGTTTTGACACTTCTATTAAAAGGAGTCTGATAAAAATTCTAAAGTTTAAGCAGGGTCTTTTAAGCAGGGTTAGTGAAGCCTATGAGATTATGAAATATTCTGTAACATATTGTATATTGTGGCACAAAGGTTACCAAGATTGAATCGCCGGGCACAAGTCCTGAGTTCGATCCCTTGTTCAGATCCTAGGTAGCAATTACCTAGAGAAATTCTTCTCCTAGAATAAGGCTAATGCCCGTAAGATGGGAAATGTAATTATTTTTATTTATTTTTAATATTAATTAGGTTACTATGGTTCAAATAGCAGAGCGATCGATTAGAATGTTGAAGGTTCTGAATTCAATTCATTGTGCAGATCCTAGGAAACATATTCCTTGAAGAAGACAATAATGCCCTTCAGAAACGAGTAAAAAAAAAAAAACAGCAATCTTAACTTTTTTTTTTTTTCTTTTTTATCTTTTTTTTTTTTTTTTTTTACTTTAAACACATAGTACTTAAATATATTTAAATTTAAAATTAAAAACTACTTTTATTTGATAAAAAACAAAAATAAAGAAACACGAAATTTATATATTACTTTATTTTCTCCTAATACGATTCTAAAATTCCTTTAAAAATACAGTACGCAAAATACATATAAATGAAAATCCAGTTTGCATATATACTCCTTTTTTCAATTTCAATTTTATGATTTTATAAATATATTTGTCTTTTCACGACGCTCGGAAAGCCTCAAAAATAATATTCTTATTTCATTATAATGTATATGATATAGTAGCAGTTATATAGCAAAGAGTATATATAGCAGGCAGCAGAGCAGCAAGGTTACAGCAGCAGCATATATATATATATATATAAGTAGGTATAAGTATATTTTTATATATATATATATATATATATATATATATATATATATATATATATATATACATATATATAATTTTAAATTACTATGATAATTTATAATTAAAACTAGCTAAAAGACAACAATAATACCTGCCTCAAACCTAATCTATCGATGATGTATGTCCAAATTCCAGGCGAAATAATAATTGTCTAACATCCTCAGATATAATTTGATAACTATAATTTTCATGGCAAATATGAACCAATAATGTCTGTACTTGTATATCATTCATTGACATCATGTTATTAGTCTTTAATGGAAGTCTGAAATATTCTCTTCCCCTTTCATTCGGTATTTTACACAGTAAGACAGGGATTTGAGGTACCATATTCGGTATACCTTAATAGGATAATCCTTTCCATTCTACTATATCTTATACAGGAAATTACGAGTAGGCTTAAAATCCGGTATTTAATTGGTTCATTCCGAGTAGGCCTAACATCCGTTATTTTAATTAGTACATTCAATTTATATATATTATATATATATTATATATATATATATATATATATATATATATATATATATATATATATATATATATATATATATATATATATATATATAGATTAAGGTTATATATATATCAGGGCATAAGTAAAGGGAAGACAAAGCTAGACAAAAAATAAAAATAAGGGAAATACGAAAACCCATTAACGAGACCACACTCGCACGATATATATATAAATATATATTAAGAGTATATATATATATAAGTTATATATATAGTATATATATTATATTATATATAGCAGTTATACATATATATATATATATATATATATATATATATATATAAATAATTTATATATATATTATAGTAGTATATATATATATATGAGCAGCAATATATAGCATATATATATATATATGTTATATATATATATATATATATATATATATATATTATTATATTGTTATATATATTATATATACATATATATACATTACATAGTTATATATATATATATATATATATATATATATACTATATATATATATATATATATATATATAATAAATATATACATATATATATATATAATATACATATAAGGCGGACATTGTGCTGACCCGTTAATACAGGTTGCTAATTTGTAATAAGCTCTGGTTAGGTTATGTTACCCAAAATCGCCTTTAATGCATTTATCCCTGGAAATTATTAAAAAATAACGATACATTAATTATTGATTTTCACTCCTGGAGTAACCGGCTTATCAGTCCCCATATATATATATATATATGGTTATGGTTGAGTATATATATATAGTATATATATATATAATAATATTTGTAGTTTATATATATATATTATACGTTATATATATATTGTTATATATATATATATTAAGCATATATATATATATATATATATATATATATATATATTACATATATATATATATATATATATATATATAGAGTTATATATATATATATAATAGTTATATATGTATATATAGGGTATATATATATATATATGCTATGTAGTTAAGGTTACATATAGCAGCATAGCAAGCTGTTGCTGCTATACATGGTATGTTATATATATATATATATATATATATATATATATATATATATTATATATATATATATATATATATATATAAGGAGTTAAAAACTAAATAATCTCTCTAATATAACTCTCATTTTCCTTTCATTATACACAGCTTATATACAACTCTTTTGTTATTCTAGCTACGTATAGTCGTCTCTATGAAATCATATTTAAAATTGTTTTAGCATTTATACATGTATGGAATAAGGCATGGTCTCACCCAGTAGTCTTTTGAAATAGTTAAATGCGTTTAAGTTCTCGTAAGTATTATGAAAAAATGGTTTACCTTTCTGTGTTTTCTTTCTATTATTATCAAGTGGGTTTCATAAAGAGATTCTTATTTCTACAATTGATATTTATCTATTTCGTATTCAAGCATACACACACACACACACACACACACGCACACACACACACACACACATATATATATATATATATATATATATATATATATATATATATATATATATATATATATATATATATATATATATATATATATATATATATGTATAATTCAGGGGAGTTCGTATTTGATTTTAAATAATATTTTTTAGTCTTTTTTAATAAAATAATATGGTAAAGTAAAATAAATTATTAGAATTTTATATGAAAGTGTAAAAAAGAAACTGATTTATAAAATAAATTTAAAGAAAATCAACTACTTTAGTAATAACAATTATAATAATTAAATTCATTTGGAAATTTTCCTTCCTACTCTGTTCCTAAGAGTAAATTGGAAAGCGGTGGGCGCAGATCTTCATATTTCATATAAAATATATAGGAAAAAGCCAAGCGTCATACCTTGCTGTTGAGCGAAAAAATAAGCAAATTTCGCGAGTACGAAACTTTCGCTCACCCAGTGAAATCGTACGAAATAATTTGAAAAAAAGATTTTGAATCTCTCTCTCTCTCTCTCTCTCTCTCTCTCTCTCTCTCTCTCTCTCTCTCTCTCTCTCTCTCTCTCTATCTCTCTCTCTATCTATCTATCTATCTATCTATCTATCTATCTGTCTATCTACCCCATCAATCTATCTATCTATCTATCTATTTATCTATCTATATATCTAACTATCTATCTATCTATCTATCAATGTACGATATTTTTACTTATGGTGGCAGAGTGAAAATAAATGTTTACCATATATTTGCTGTGTTAAGTTTTGGAATAGAGGCAGTGAAGGTGTGTTTTATTGAATTTTTAATTATATGTAACATTTTTATTAATTAAGTGTTGTTTACCTTTTTATATAATTAAAATAATTATTTAAAAATTTCGTAGGCCTATGTCAGGCTTTGAGTCAATCTTATGCATATAATACACATAAAATAAAGATATTTATTCCCAAAAGGATTTTAATTTAATTTTTTTTCTTCAACAAATAAGGAGTAAGATAGTTATACAGTATATGTAAATATAAATGCAGTTATATATATATATATATAGCAGCAGGTATATATATATATATATATATATATATATAACTCTTGCCCACCATGTTTTAATCTTCAGCCACTATATACATATATATAGTAAGGATATAAGAAAAGAAAGAGAGCATATATATATATATATAAGGTATATATAGGTATATATATATAGTATATGTATATGTGTGTATGGTGTATAACTTCTGTCACCCAAGTGTAACTTCTGGGTTAAAAATTTGACTGATATATATATAGTATATATATATATATATATATATAAGTATATATATATAAGAGTTATATATATATATATATATATAATATATATATATATATATATATATATATATATCAAATAAAACTTTAAAATCCCGGTAAAATGTTTTTGATAGTGTAGCAAAGAAGGTTTGACCTAAAAAATATAGAATAAATCATCTCAACTCTCAGAAAATTTAATGTAGTTATCGATATAGCAGGTTGGTTATTATTGGGTTGGCGCAGCATATATAGTAGTATATATATATATATATATAAGTTATGCGTTATATATATATATATATTGTATATATATGTTACAGTAATATATATATATAAGCAAGGTTAAGTATACAAGGTTATGTTAGTAAGCGTAAAGATATTATATAGCGCATATATAAGTTGCGTTATATATATATATATATACAAGGTTAATATTAGCATAATAGTATATATATATATATATATATATATATATATATAAAAGAGGGGGAAACTTTCACTCGTGGCAGGAATTGAATCCTCTGACAAGAGCATCGTTGTTAACTTCCAAAGAGTATTTGGAGCCAAATCTGAACTAACCAGGAATTAGTTCTAATTGTGTATAACTCCAGTAGAGCTTCATAAGATTTTAAATGGTTACAGTAATATTCGTAGCAATAATTGCATAACAGAGTTAGTTAAAATCTTATAAGGATTTTTTTTCCTTTATATTACTTGGACCTCACATTTACATGCTAGATAATTAATCTTAAATGACATTACGTATTATATATATATATATATATATATATATATATATATATATATATATATATAAGAGCAAAAAGAGATTTATGGTAGCAGGGATAAGGTTATATATATATATAGTATATATATATATATAAATATATATATATATATATATATATATAATATATATATATATATAAGGTTATATATATATAGATATATATATATATATATCAGTTATATATAGAAGCATAGATACATAGGGTGTATGGGATTCACATATAAGGTTACAGCTTATATATATATATATATATATATATATATATATATATATATATATATATATATATATATATATATATATATATATATCCTCTTAACTAGTAAGTTATCCTCTCACCTTTTGCCAAAAAACCTCACAAAAAGTCTTTTCCAATCAAATATTTCTAGGCAATTTTTTTTTTTTTTGTCTCATAGGCATATTATCTTCAATATACTTATAGATATATATATAGCATAGGTGCTATATATAGTATATATATATTATATTATATATTATTATATATATATTATATATATATACATAGATAGATAGATAGATATATATAGCATGGTTATATATACAATATATATATACATATATAATATATATATATGCTGCTATATTGGGTTATTGCTGGGTGCTGTTACAAATAAGAGTGGGCATAGCTGTTATGATATGGCAGTATAATATTAAAGGTTATTATATATATATTTGAGCATATATATAAGTTATATATATATACATATATGCTACATAGTTATAAGGGGTTGGGTGCAGCAGCAGCAGCAGCATATATATATATATATATATATATATAGCAGATACCGTGGGTTTGGTTAGCCTAATGGTAAAGTGTTGGATTCTTGATATATATATAAGGTTATGTTGGGTATAAGGCAGTATATAAGGTTATATATATATATAGTATATATATATATATATATATATACAAAATTGTATAAAGGGGACAGGAAAGGGAGGGCTTCTTTTCATTTGCATCATGTTCTACTACTTTTCTCGGATCTGGTGGCTGCGACTCTCAACCTCATCCCCAACAGGGAGTGGTGGATGATGACGATGACAGTATAAGTAGCAGGGCAGTAGCAGGCAGGTATATATATATATATATATAGCAGGAGCAGCAGGCAGGGTATATGTAGGTGGTGAAAAAGGCGTGCGCTTCTCTGCCCTGGCCCACCTTCTTAATTGAGGCCCCAGAAAGCCGGCCGACCGTGGCGGTTCCACAGGTAGAAGAGAGGGTATAGAAAAGTCGGCGCGGGGCGCGCCGAGCTGGGCACCCTCAGAAGGAGGTGCGACCTTGAGAATTGTGACATCTGCCGTGCGGGGGGAGGTGACATTGTCTACTTAAATCTTGATTTATACATGAGTTTTTGGGTGGTGACCTCGATCTGCCCGGGCGAGGTCTATTTGGCCTCTTCTGGACAGCGCGTTTCTTCTAGGGAAAGTTTTGGGGAGGGGGTGTTTAATAAATTGTTATTTGGGCGGTTTTGAAGGTAAGTGTTTGTTAGGTGGGTATGGATATGTGTAATCCATGACCTATTGGGAGGGGGCGGGGGAATTATATTGTAAGTGTTGTAATAGAATTGAGCTGGTGAAGAAGGGGGGGATTTTAGTCTTTGTCGAGGGGGATTGGAGAGAATTTGGTGACAAGAGTGGGTTGGGTTACGGGTCTTCTGATAGAATTGAGTCCCCACCATCTCCAGATGTGTGGAAATGGGGAGGATGGAGGTTTCATCGTTTAAATGTTGGATTGGAGTGGTTTTATTCTGAGGGCTGTATTTTGAGAGATTTGTAATTTATTTGTGTTTGATTTTGAGAGTGCTGGGAACCATGCTGGAGAAGCGTAGTTTAAGTTTGTTCTAAGAAGTTGTTTATAGATAGTAGTGAGTGTGTGTTTCCTGTCGCTGAAGTTGTGTTGGGAAAGGGTTCGGAGGGTGTTTAGTTTTCGTTGAGTTGTGGAAGTGATTTGGTCGATGTGGGGGGAAAACGTCATGTGGGTGTCGTAGGTAAGTCCTAGTATTTTTGGGGTTTTGTTTAAAGGAAGGGGGTTGTTGTTCAGTGTAATTATGGGATGGAGGGAGGATTGATGACGGTCAGTAGTTAAAAGGGTGATGGAGGATTTGAGGGGGAAGTTCTAAAGAGTGTAGGTATTCTTGTGTATGTTGTGTGGCTGTGTTTACGTCTGGTGTTGGGGAAATAAGGCTGATGTCTGCATAAGTGATAAGTTTGGTGGATTGGGGTGGGCAGATCTGCAGAGAAAAGGTTGAATAAAAATGGAGAGAGAATGGCTCCCCTGTGGTACGCCGTTCTCTTGGTACTTTGATAGAATGGAGAGGTTGTTTTTGTATAAGACTTTTGCAAAACGGTTATGAGGAAATTGGAAAGTTTTCATTTTTTTTCATTATTTTTTAGAGGGAATGGAGGATTTTCTTGAATAAGGATGTGTGAGGGGACGGTAAATGCTTTGTTTATGTCTATTGCCACTAGGAGATCTGTGGGAAGGTGATTGGTTGAAGCCATTAATGATGTTGTGTGAGGGAGGTGAGGTGGCTATGGTTGTAGAATGGTTGCTTTTAAATCTGGTTGGAAGTCTGGGAGAGGAATAGATTGGGAAATTTTTTAATATTAATTTCTCTAGCAATTTACTGATGTAGCAAAGCAGAAACAAGAGGAGGAGGGGGAATTGTGGGTATTTTTCTGGCTGAGTTTAGGATTATGTGCTTGTTTCCCAAATTGGGGGAATGTGGTTGCCGCGTTTTCAAGATTTATTGAAGATGCCTGTGATTAGAGGATTGCGTTTTCTCCAAGGTGTTTTATGTGTAGGTTGGATATGGAGTCTGGGCCTGATGCTGTTGAATTTTTTGGAGTTTAATATATATATATATATATATGTTATATATATATATATATATATATATATATATATATAGCAGTGAGCAGTATATATATATATATATATATATATATATATATAGATAGCCTTTCACACATGGTCAATTATAATAAATATAATCACTATAATTCACAATAGATAAAACATTATTAATCTCTCACTGACGTTGCTTGCTAATGATGATTATACTTTTCCTTTCTTTTTTCTAAGAAAATTTTAATTCTACTTTTTAATCTCTAAGTTAATGTGTATAATGTTTACGTCAAAGCTCTCAACATAACTGACCTCTGTGCTTTCCTTGGTCCAGCATAAGGCTGTGTAACGTTGCTGCTGGTTAAGGTTGGCTGGTTAATAGCATATGCTGTTGCCATATACAGGTTAGCGAAGGAAGTTGGTTATTATTATATATATATACATATTATATTATAGTTATATATAAGTTACATATATATTATTTCATATACATATATATATATTTTTATTTCATATATTAGTTACTGGTTGCTATATATATATATATACAGAATATATATATATAAAGTAAGATATATTATATTATTATTATATATACATATTGATATATTGATTTATATATATGGTATACATATATAAATATATATATATATATATACATACATATATATATATATATATATAGTATATATTATATATACATATTTAATATATACTATATATATATTATATAACCATATATATATATTATTGTTATTTCTATTTCATATATATGTATATAATATATATATATATATATATATATATATATATATATATATATACCGATATATATATATATATTTTTATATATATTATTATTATTAGTTAGTTATTATATATATATATATATATATATATATAGTTACATATATATATTATTATTATATATATAAATTATATACATATATATATTAATATATAGATATATATATTACATATTATTATTATTGGTTGTTGTTGTTGTTGATAATTGGGTAGGCAGTTATATATATATATATATATATAAGATATATATATATATTTATATAGTTATGGTTATATTATATATATATATATATATATATATATATATATATATATATATATATATATATATATAGGGTTCACATTAAATATAATACAGGAATATTATTATATATAACACTTCCACATACATTTTACACATAATGTTTATGATTATTTTATATTAAAATAACCTACTTTTTATGAACATAAATAAATAATAAAATGAAATAATAATGAAAATAAAAAATAAAAAATCTTTGATTTTACTTTATAAATTATTTAGTTAGTAAATATCATTTATTTTAGGTAAAAATTATTGAATAATTTATTTTATAACATTTAACGATCAAAAGTTTTTAAAAAGTTTTCTTTGAGAAGAGGTTTAAATTTATTATTATTATTATTATTATTATTATTATTATTATTATTATTATTATTATTATTATTATTATTATTATTATTATTATTATTATTATTATTATTATTATTATTATTGTTTTGGTTATTGTTATTGTTATTGTTAGTATTACTCTTATTATTATTATCATTATTATTATTATTATTATTATTATTATTATTATTATTATTATTATTATTATTATTATTATTATTATTATTATTATTATTATTATTATTATTATTATTATTATTATTATTATTATTATTATTATTATTATTATTATTATTATTGTTATTGTTATTGCTATTGTTATTGTTATTGTTATTGTTATTGTTATTGTTGTTATTATTATTATTATTAGTACTATCATTATCATTATCATTATCATTATCATTACTATTATTATTATTTTTATTATTATTATTATTATTATTATTATTATTATTATTATTATTATTATTATTATTATTATTATTATTATTATTATATTATTATTATTATTATTATTATTATTATTATTATTATTATTTTCAGTAGTATTATTATTATTATTAATATTATTATTATTATTATTATTATTATTATTATTATTATCATTATTATTATTATCATTATCATTATCATTATTATTATTATTATTATTATTATTATTATTATTATTATTATTATTATTATTATTATTATTATTATTATTATTATTATTATTATTATTATTATTATATGAAAATTTTAAATAAATGTCCTTTTTAACATAAAGTCTTGTATGCAAAGAAATGTAAAATTTCCTAGAAAGTAAAGCTATAAGAAAAGCTAAAATTATTTAGGGAAAATATGTAAAGCATAAAAAGAAAAGTAACTATTATAAGTAAATTAAAATAAAAATTAAGCGTAAAAAGTAAGTTAAAATAAAAGTAAAGTTTAAAAAGTTAAGTAAAATAAAGTTAAAGTATAACAAATAAAGTAAAATAAAACTAAAGTATAAAGAGTTAGGTAAAATAAAGTTAAAGTATAAAAAATAAAATAAAATAAAAGTAAAGTTTATAAAGTAAAATAAAGGTAAAGTATGAAAAGTATTTCAAATTGAAATAAAAAATAAAAAGAAAAATATAGTAAAAAGGAAGAATAAAAAAAGTAAAGTAAAAAATGGGGACAAGTGCATTTGGAGTGACAAATTTTGAAAACACAAAATCCCTTAATTTTCCCTAACACATTTTAGGAAATTTTTTATTTCTTACTACGTGTTTATTGTTGAATTTAAAGAGGTTTTGATTTACCCTTTTTTTTTAATTCCACTTTCGATAGATTTTAAGAATCACTTAAATGAAGTATATATATATATATATATATATATAATATACATATAAGGTTATACATAGTTATGCTAAGTAATAGTAAAGAGTATATATATATATAAGTTATAAGTATATATATATATATATATATATATATACTGCATACATATATATATATATATGTGCATATATATTATTATATGTTATATTATTGTTGAAGATATTATTATTATTATTACATATATATATATTGGTTATATATATTATATATATATATTATGTGTATATATATTATTATTATATTATATAGTATATATATATATATATATATATATATATATATATATATTATATATATATAATTATATATATATATATATATATATACATATATATATATTACATATAGGTGCATATCCATATATTAACTCATCAAAGGGTTATTACATATATATATATATATTATATATATATATATACATATACATATATATATTATATATATGCTATATATATATATATATATATATATATATGAGAGAGAGAGAGAAGGTTAGCCTAATTTATACAGATTTTACTAGGTTAGGAATGTTAGGTTAGGTTAGATAGGTTATGTTAGGTTAGCTCTCGTTACGTTAAGTTAGGTTAGATTAGCAGCAAATGGATACAAACAGTATTTGAACAATATTTTCGAATTATTCATAATGATTTTAATGAGTATAGCTAATTTCTAAATTTCTTTAAACTCGCATGTTATATATATATATATAGAGTATATATATATATATATATATATATATATATATTTATACGGTTCAAAATTATACATGATTTTTTTTCAGGTATCTTTGAATTTGAAAATCCTGATATGATGTTAATCCTTTTATCCACACTGTAGGAAAAGTTTAAAACACACATCCTTCCTCACTTTTTGTTATTGACACACAAGTGAATATTCACCAGTTGGGTATTGATACATCTAAGCCTTTTAATAAGTCTTGGATGTGATTTGGCTTTTGTTATGAATTATTCTCTAAGCACCATGTATCTGTTCAAACAGAATTATGAATTAGGGACAAGTGGAACCTGAATATTTCCTTGCGAAGCTGATGGTGAAAATTTATTGATATGCGAAATGAAGAGCAAATGCCTCTAATCAATATGAGAAATATTGAATAGCAAATAAATTGCATGGATGTGGAATTGGATACAAATCTGGGAAAAAGATTTTGTGAATGTAGAAAAGGGGAAAAATGAATGATCAGTGAAATGTAAAGTCAATCTCAAAATGAAAATGAAAATGAAAATAACAGCATAGAAAT
>JABUQX010036647.1:0-27500 GCA_015478945.1 Trachelipus rathkii
CCACGCACTCTTGTACGGCCATTTATAGGGGTTTTTCTTACTATAGGGTTGTGTAGTGCTCGTGGTACATGTACTGAAGTGGTGATAAGCATGTAATAATTTCAGAACTTGCCCTTGTATTATTCGTTTCAAATGCCATCTTACCTCTCAGCAACTCAAAGGTGATGACCATATTAAACGAAACTATTACTCTCGAAGTCAGAAATCAGTAGTCTGTGGGGATGAGGAAAAGTTTCTATATAGTGGGAAGGGTTTTTTCCATAAATTCCAAATTTGGGATTACTAACTGACAGTCTACCTTAAGTTAGATAGGAGATGTTGGTAATGGTTTCCGCGGATGTATTACCACGTATACGCGCACCTTTATCTATATAAAAGCGAAACCAGCGAAAACCACCCCTTTTAATGCAATCAGTGTCACTAATAGCTTCTGTTAGTGGTGATATTTTGAAACTAGAGTATACAAAGTGAGAGTGTAAGTTAATATTACATATGCCTGATGTGACCCACTACCGCCACTCAAATTCTCCTATCCTTTAGAGCAGCAGTACCTGGCGATGAAAAGGTCATACTTATCTTACTATATTCTTTATCTATCATCTAAAACTACCGAAAAATCAAAGGTCATATCTTTTCTGTTGAGACAGTTCCTTTCGGCTGGGGAATTTTAATGTCGTAATTTATTTTTACAGAATATACTTCCATTCGCCACTTGTGGCCGTTTTTCCTTTTTGAGGTTTGATGACTGATTCGCAGTGGTTGACTTTGCATCGTGATCAAAAAATAGGGGAAATTGTGTGAAATTTTCTTGGCTCATAGTACTCGCTATTTCCTCTTAAAAATTTTGGTAAAATATAATTAAATAATCATTTAAATTATAAAAATTAAAATTTTATTAATTAAATTGTCTGGAGAGTCGGTGCAATTTTGAACCGAAAAATTCTTACCCTCCGTAGAAGACTCATTATGAGTACACACAGTAACCTTTACTGAGGTCAATCTTTGAAAAATGTCTTTCACAAACTTTAATAATGAAATCAAATAGTAAAAGTCCCAAGTTTGGGACCCCTGGTTACTGTACTCCCTAGAAATATTGGGGTAGGGGCTGGAGATCCTACACCCGCATTACAGTCATTTTTTGTGTAAGAAACCTTTCAACGGCGGTATTCTTCTTATACATCAATTATACATTTTGAGATCAAAAACTAATTAATCAAGTCTTCTCATAGGCCAATTTTGGTCAATGCACAAAAATATTATATAATTTGGATATATACCTATAGTAATTATAGACTTTTTGAAATTATACAAAGAGAGGAATCGCCAGACAAAGGCTGTTCTCAAGTAACCAGAAAAACCGGAGACGATTTTAACTTGAGTGCTTAGGAGAAACTCTCATAATGTAAGATAAAATTATTATATAGTATAGAGCAATAAGTATCCATACATATAATCTCTATATCTCATATAACTGAAATTCATATTATATATAGTTGCTAGTATATATACTATATATTATATATTTATATGAAGATCTATCAATTATCTATACATAATATTACGAGAAAATATCATTATATATATAGATATATTGAATCTTAGCCATGAACTATTATGGTATAATAAAATGGAAGATGCTTTGAAAATAAACTGGTACAAGATTTTAGAGTTCCCTAACAAAATATAAACTCTATATAGTTGTATGGACAAATATTTTTTGAAGTTTCAAATCTTACCTCCAATTATTCCGTCATACAATAGCTATAGAGCACTGAAGTCATCACGCGTGTTTGAGATCAGCATTCCATTATCTATTTTGATAGCAAAGAAGTTGCATATTTAAGTAATTTATGACATATTTGAACCACTTGCAAAAATAGGCCTCAATATTAAGAAAGAATGTTTAAAGAAAGATCATAGAATCTTTAAAAGTTTTCACTTGTACTCCCCTCTTCGTTGACCAGGTGCTCTATGAGTACCAGACTTGTTTAATATACCAAATTGATCCCAACACTCTAACTTTTTTAGACTTGTATGAAATGTCATTGACCTCCTTCATTCGAAAGGTCAAGTTCTGACCCCCAGCTGACCTTGCATTTTTTCTATATCGAAGTTTAACATCTCTGCCCTCATAATTGTGTAGAGACTTGATTCTTGAGTACAAAATGATTCAGTAGAGGATATCAGGTACTTATTATTGTTGTTCCAATTGATAAGTATCCTTTTCATATTGAAGAGTACTATGTTTATCAAACATTTTAATAGTTACTCTAGTAGCTATGGGATTAAAAAATATCCAGTTGACAACATGTGATTGAGTTGCTAAAGGCCACCATCATAAACGTTATCGGTAGACTAACTTTAGTTTGGTCACAGACAATCCATATTGATATAGATTATAGTCAATAAAGATTTATTTGTAAATTGTTAGTACTAAATTATATCGTCTTAGAAATTTGCTATCTTTTGATATCGAATTCGTAATTGTAACATCATTAATTCGAAGTGATGTTTATTTGATTATTTGCTCGTTGGTAACCCTTTTCGCATCTTCTCTATCGATATATAAAAAAGCGAAGTCGAACGGGACGACGCTTCGAACTCTTACATCTTACATTTACTGCACTTGTCATGCAAGTTGCAAGAGACATCGATCCAACAGCTAGGATTTTGACGCAATATATTACGCAGAGTCTACGAAAGAGAAGAGTCTATATCTACGAGATTCATTTTATAATGCAGTTACAGTAGTTGATGATTTTTTGATGAAGCTTGCATACTTGTGTGAGTGAGCTTCTTCCCTTCAATTTTAGAGGTTCAGCGATCTGTCTTATTTGAGAAGCTGTCTTTACCGATGTGATGTAATTTAGGGTGTTGAGTTATTGAGGGAAATTTGTATTTTTATAGAAATTCTACCTCAACTGGAAACATTGAAATTTTTCCTTCCGTTACCAGTAGGATTTTTAGGTAATAAATTTGTAATAGGTTAAACCCTTCATTTCATAAAGCCTTCTGACAAACTGATAGGGACCACTATATGGCTATTCATGCCCCCTTCTATCCCCTTTCAGATTTAGTAAAAAAGGCTTCAGTTTTTTTGATTTGTTTCATATGTCAGTTTTTGATAAGTGCTTTAGTGTTATATATCGAATCAGTCTCTTGCTGCATTGAGGTTTTCTAATTGGAATGATACTCAAATTTTTGATAGTGGAAGAATAACCACGAGTTCGGGAATATAGTAAATGTTGAAGTTCACTGGTATTTATAAGATTAGTGTCGCGAAGTCCTTGTGAAATAGGATTAATCCGATTCGCCTGACGGTTATTTGGCTGGTTGGTTTTTATCACCAAACCAAATATTGCAGTGTGCAAAGATAAACATACTGTCTCAAGCTCGCCTATTTTATCTATTCGTTTTTCAATTTCATCGTCCCAAGGGTTTAATACTAATGTGATACAGGAGCCCTTCTGGACAGATAATCTTCAGATGGTTTTTATATACTATCTTTTAATCTCTCTCTCTCTCTTCTCTTACTCGGTTAAAAGTAAAGCCGTTAAACAAAAATAGTAACGGATATTATTTAACAGCTAACTTCTTTTCAACCGTGCACTCGATATACGTGCTGCAAATTTTTTGTAGTATTAATGTTATTTTTTACGACTTGCCTTTTCTTACACGTCGATGTTGCAGACAGTAAATAATAAAGAAGCGCAGTCAAAACGCTAAATGAGGAAATTTTGGGAAAATGGGAAAAGATTTCATTGGGTAAAATTTAATATAAGGGGAATATTTATAAAGTTTTCACTAAGAGATAGATAAAATAATAATTAAATAATAAAAATAAAAAAGTTTAAAGAAAGATAACATAAAAACGTAGAAATTAAAGTAATAAATTCATTATAATAAATATTCTTACTAAAGAAAGACATAACGATTAATCGTTGTAGCTTACCTATGAAAATATAGTAAATTTATCACAATTAAAATAGTTACACTTCGAAAGCCGTCTGTAAATTGCATGTAGTAATTCAGTGCGAATGATGTTATTCTTTCTATTAATAACGCTGAAAAAAATTAAAATATACAATTTGTAATTAGCATAAAAATAGAAATTCAGAAATAATAAACAAAAATTTGAAAATCTAAATAGATGGTTAATTGTTGCTTTGTTGAAATTCTGCATTGTTGCAAAGAATCGTCATAAAAACGCGATCTTGGTCATACCAAGGAATAATGTTGAGATTGTTACGATACATTTCCCGTCTAATCCTGTACTTTAAGTGTTATAAACAAAAGATTAATCTTTATAATATAGATATTTAACCTTAAATACTTTTCATATAAACATTTATAATTAGTTGTTGTGTTAAAAATAATAAATAGCCTCCGTCTTGATAGTTGGTTCGCTAGTGACAGTCAAATAGAGAGTTTAGCTCATAATAATGAAGAACACAACTCAAATACATACAAATTTTCGTATTGTAACTTTATTTAAAATATTCAAATAATAATTTTATAAAAAGAATAAAATCATATATCCTTTATGGTTTTATAAATTCACATCTAATGATGACTCCCCAATAGCAAATATACATATATAATATATAATACTTTATTGTACACTTTACTCATAAATAATTTGCAATAAAAGCTTCAAGAAATATTGCTTTAACAAATTTATTGATTAAATAAGATTCATCCATATAAATTTACTTTTGTAAGAATAAAGAATAATAAAATTAAATGTTCGCAAAAGCTCTTCCTACGACTTAGACTCAAGTTTTCCGGATTTTAGTGGTAAACATTTGATTCCAGACGCCGTGCGATTTCCGTGCATGTAATTGTACACTAGTGGTAATGGTAATACCTAGTTTAAATGCTACTATGGTGTTTCAGGGGGATAAGCAAATGATTTAAGAAATCCCACCCAGATACAGGAGCGCTTCAGCACATGAGCAACTCTCTAAACCGTCAATATGAAATGTTAGTTTTCCAATAGAAGTATGATTCATTTTGGCTTATTTAAGTAGTTCATACTGTCAAGTTTTACAAACCTTTGTTTTTCTGAAAATAGCAACAAGACAACATTAGGAACTATATATAAGAATATTTTACTTGGAATTCCACACAGAACTCGGCTCGTTGAATTCTCGAGCTCTTTCTGAATCGACATCTGCCTCCACAAATAATAATTAGTTATTGGATAAACGTATCATTAAAAATATTAATGAAATTAATATATCTATTGTAAATATAATATTTATGGACCATCTTATGTGTGTGTGTGAGGCTAGTAAGTAATGATGAAGACTAAGATACTTTCCTCAAGATTTCACTTATTGATTTTATTATTCTATTTTATTTTTATTTATTGATTATTACTTATTAATTATTATTATTATTATTATTATTATCAATTATTATTATATTCATTATCTTTATTATTATTTATTATTGATCAGATATGTTATTATTTATTATTTGTGTCTTTCGTAGTATACTCTAGTGTATAAGAGTGTGAGAAAAGTGCTAAGTAGTAATAAACTTTAATTGTTAACCTTTTGTTTCAGGGACATAACAAACTATTCGTTGTTATTATTGTTTCATTACTTTTCGAAATTTGATTAGAGTTTTTTTTCATCTTTATCAACGTTCGAAAGTCTATATATTTATACTACATCTTGTTTGATAACGTGGTTACACAATATACTTCCGGCAATTCAGTAATAACTTCGCAATAAAAATTATAATCTCAAACATCGAAACGACGAATTTTAAAAATAAATCAGTAAATTTTTCAATAAGAAACATATTGAAAATAAATTTTCGATTTAAATTTAATGAACAACAAAACTTTTTTCGTCCCCAAAATCATCAATAAAAAACTTCAGTTTCTTTCTTGCTACTAAGAATATATAGCAGTATATTACAGATTCAATAATTATTCTTCATTCCCTTGTAATATATATGTAGTAATTCCTTGGTCCACACGAGACCCACCGGGTATTATATATATATAACACAAATTTATATTCGCACTATTCATTGGGCTACATATCCAAACGTGAATATTGCGTGATAATGAAGCGATAAGTGGTACCAGGCGCGCACTAGAGTATTGTAGGTTTGGAGGTGGGTAGTTAATGATATATAAATAGTGGATATAAATTGATGATGTATACTGGTCTTCATATACGCCTCCAGTCTACCTGGGACTTCTCATAGCTTGGGTCAAAAAGTGTACCGACGACACGAATATACGGTTTGATATAAGTATTTATAAATCATTATACTCCAGCTTAATATTAGTTTACTTTGGGTTTTATATTATTAATATATATTTAGTAGTATAATTTTGAAATGATATTATTATTAATATATATAGCACTATATTTAAATACTATATATATATACAATATACTATATAAAAATGGGATATATATATATTTAAATTTCTATTATGAATTTTTATATTTGATTACATAATATATATATTTATATATATTACTACTTAATACATAGCCTGTAAAAGGTGTACTAGATATTCACGTATATATATAAGTTGTATAAGTTCAATATTAAGTTATACTCTTATATATCTATAATTAGATTTATATTAAGTATTTGTAGAGTCAACGACCTGTTTTATATTAGATTATTTATAATGGATTATAGATTTAAAAATGAAATTTAGAATTTAATATTTAATAGTAATATATATAATATATGAAATTATATATATATAAACTTATATTATCACTATATATATATATATAATATATTAATATTTATATAAATAGTAGGATATATATATATAACTACCTTTTTAACTGTGCTGTTAATCTCCCTAGCTAGGGGGTAAACGGGGGACCACGGAATCCCGTTTAAACTTTTAAGGCCGGCTAGTACCACAACAAGCGCACCAAAACGTGGTTCGCGTAGAGAAGTTTTTAATTCTTGCGCGACATGGTAGAAATAAAACTACGCATCTGCATCACCGCGAGGATTTCAACAACAATATAAATGACAGTAAGTTACACTCAAAAGAATATAGAACAGTAAATAGCACATGGGCCTATCGAGACTGTCCAGTCAACTCCCTACCGCAAACCTGCTCATGCTAGAAAGTCCACAAGCACCCTGAGATTGTGCATTGTCATTGTTGTCTACTACAAATTCCACCAAATTTGGCTTAGTCAAAACTAATGATAATAATTATATGTTAACACTCAAACATTCTCGACAGATCGGTCATTAATAACTAGTTTATGGTCAACCCACAAATGCCCTCTTAACTATAACTATATCACAACTAAAAACCCGCCAATTTTGGCTTCGTCAATATAGTTATATAGATTCCCTAACCCATCCCATAAACGAATCTAACCTTATTTAAAATGTTTAAATGCTACAATTCGAGTCACACTCAACACCTTCCTGTGGCAAGTTTCCATAAATTTAACACCCTATTACTGAATGCATGCTTTCTTATATCAAGAATGGCATGCTTTCTTCTTAATTTTTTTATTATGCCCCTGGTCACCTGTCCCTTGTTCTACTATGAAAATTTATTGATTTACTGGTATTATCAATAGATGTAAATTTTTGTAGACTTGTATCATGTCCCCTCTGAGATCGCCTTTCTACAGAAAACTTCCTAACTCCTTCAGCCTCTCTCATAGCTTTTACCCTCAAACCGCAGAAATCATCCTTGTTGCTTCTATGTTTGCACACTCGCTCTCTATGCACATATCTCAAGTCGTTTCTTTTATTTATAGAGGTTCAAAGCTTTGTGCTAACAAAATACTCTATTTAACCTCTGGGCAACTAAACATAGCTGATATCTATAGCAGGTTTACTTATTACTATGCCTTGTCTTGTAAACGCGAAGATAATTGCGATTTGGATATTAATTTGCTCCTCAGAGTTAGGCTACAATATTGTACGCTCTTTTTTACGCTTTCTAAAGCTTTCCTAACACTGATTAGCTACTTTCAAATTAGCTACTGCTTATAATCACACCTATCTTTTTCCTGGTCCACAGCCTCAAGCCATCCCATTCATATCGTCAGTCTAAAACTCTTTTTAGAGTATAACTAAAACAGGTGAATGAACCTTTACATTCATTTTTGCTATTAAAATTCATTTTGCCACTTTACTCTGACCACCCAAGAAGTTCTATTTCAAGTACTCATATTTTTGACATATTTATTGCATCTATCAACTAATTCTATCTTAGAAGAGTGAGCTCCATACTTGATAGAGTAGCAAGCATGCCATGGGCACTAAAGTCTGTAAGTAAAACCTAGTGCAATTTAAGATCGTGCTGTGGTCTTAAAATCTTTTATATATTTATTGGCCAAACGGAACAAGTGGTGGCCCCAGGCACTGATCCTACCTCTGTGGGACATTCCTCATACTGCTTCACTATTTCCGCAGACTATGATGACATTTATATCGCCATGATTTGAGATTAGTAACACACTGTTTATACCTGTGTATTCGCTACACTCTTCTAGATCTCACAAGCATCAATATACACTGTCCAGACCTATATTCGTCTAATATTAGTGCATATAAACTTTTTTACCATGCAGACCTTAAATGTGGGGACCTTATAAAAGTGCTTTACACTATAAGTCTAAATATACCAATAACTTCAAATGGATCATTTTATTTATTTACAAACTAATCGTAATTCCATAAA
This sequence comes from Trachelipus rathkii, assembly GCA_015478945.1. NCBI lineage: Eukaryota > Metazoa > Arthropoda > Malacostraca > Isopoda > Trachelipodidae > Trachelipus > Trachelipus rathkii. The sequence goes on from JABUQX010036647.1 coordinate 8,708, forward strand.
AATTAGGGAGTAACTAATTTATAATTATAAATCTTAACAAGATCCCTTTCTGAAACTACCGTGCTGGGAGTCATACAATAACCTTGTTATATCTTCTAAATATTTCTCATCTATATTACCTTTCAGTAACTTTTGACCAGACTTTACAACACAGAATAGATGGGTTGAATGGCTAACTTAGGCCTAAAACTCAATTTCCCAAAGATATGCATATCCTTATATCATATCTTTCTTATAAATAGGCAAACTAAGCTACAATTGTGGACTATTATTCACGAGTCATGCTGGTACCCTTAACCAAATGTATAAAGCTAAGAATAGAATCCGCTTATAATAATAAAAAATACCATGTGCTTATAGCAAATGCTGAGAGCTACTCCACATTGCTCATATTCAGAATTTCTACATATACTACCATCAAAGGGCCTGCCCTCACCTGCAGATAGCTTGTAAACTTGAGATCAATATGATATAATAAACGTTTAATATCTTTATACATCAAATTCAAATTCTGTATAGTACTAATATTTGTTACATGAATCACTACAGAACCTAACTCTAGTTCCTCTGAACTATTATCTATAGTCATATCACTCAGAGCTAACCTCAACTGAAAAGCAAATAAGCATTGAAAAATGTTGACGCAAAAGACACTCCTTATCTCGTACTGTGGACCCAGTCTTTTTTCATTATCATATTTTATTCGATAAGACTCGTTCCTACTTTACTTTACTTTAATTTTAAAGCTAAAAAACTTCTTCAGATCTTATTACTATTCCTTGCTACAAAATTAATTTTCTGCCTCTCTCTTTGCACTTCTTATTGACTGGTTAGCTTCATTCTATTTTCCTATAATTTTTTCTAAATGCATCTTGCTATTCATTAACACCCTTAGATATTATTAAGACATCATAACTGACTTGTTATTAATTTTCTCTACTATCTCTTCTATTCCAACCAAAACAGGTTTTGTATCACTCTATCTCATTTGCCACCATATCTTAATTATGGGTTTATCTTTAAAACATACCGACTGAAATATTCATTAAAATTTGTTAAATGTTCCCACATGATAAAAAACGTTTTGGTCGCTTTAAAGTCGTTTATCCCGAGTCAGTTGTATACTAAGACATGTCTCGAAAATTGGTAAAAAATCGCGCAATCTTCGGAAATCTATTGAATCTTTCTCTATTATTAACTTGCAATTTGGGCCCAGATATCACACTCATATTAAATCTAATTATAAATTAGTGGTGCACTAAGTCCCTAAATTCTCCTACAAGCTCTACTTTCATTCCACGCAATTACTTTTCATCATTAGTTAATTATTAAGTCTAATACGTGCATCGTATGATTGTGTGGTTCTTGACCATCTGGGTAAAAAAGTTATCCAGTATAACCAATTTTGATGCCAGAACTACTATGGTTATATATTAGACAACAGGAATCCCAAATGAATGGCCAGGAAAATTAAAATACACCCGCAATTATGAACTATAACCTTTCTTCATATACTGTAGCATGCACTTAGCTTCCTCCCTTCAACCTTTTTTTTCACACAAGTTTCATGCATCTTAATTACTGGACACTCTGGCCAGGAGGTCTATAAAATGCCCCTAAGATTAGCTAGTATGATTTATTCGTATACCTTATAGTAGATATCTTAAGCCGAGACATCACTGATTCATATATGATTATATTATTTAAAGCGTCACTAGTACAGATTGAATATTGCTTTTACATAAAAGCGGCCCACCAACCACGCCTATCTTTGCCTCTTACGTCGAACTGATTCTATGAATATCAAGTGAATTATCCCTCTATAATTTTTTACATAATTTCTGAAAATTTGCCAATAATAATTCTTCATTACCACCACCACCTTTCAAGAATATATGCAAAATAAAATGTTCTATGGATTCCTCATTTATGGTATAACCTGATCCAGCTCATCTTTTTGCTATTTCACTAAGGCTATGGAGCATTTGTCTGTAAAACATTTGATATGCGCTCGTAAATTGAGATGGCGCATTATATAATACTATTATCTATGTAAGTCAGTATACATATAAACTAATGAGTAATAATTATATATATATAATAATATAATAATTGATATATATATTATTAGTATAAATAACTTTATAATATATATATATATATATTGTGATACATAAATAACGTGATATGTGCAATATATTATAAATAATAACCTATATATATATTTATATTGCGAGAGATGATGATGAGCGAGAGAGATCTGTGTACACCGCAACAAAAAAAGTAAAAAAAACAAGCATTTTCCAGCAATATATATATATATATAACAATATTCTATTAATATTATATATTATATATTTATATTGCATAATAATTAATATATACTTATATATATATATATAGTTATACATATATATATATACTTGTCTTAAGTTTATATTAATATAATTATATGCATATATACTATATATGAATATATTATGTATATATCTTTTTGTTATTATATTTAATATTATATATTATATATATATATATATATATAATATTATTATAAAGTGAAATAATAAAGTATACATATAGTATATATATATTTTATATTTATAGTATTTATATAAAATATATAAAGTATATTATATAAAGTATAATGATAATAATATAATAATTACTATATTAAGTAAAAATTATATTTACTAATATTCTATCTTATATATATTTATTATATATATTATATTATTAGTATATATATATATATATATATATATATATATACTATTTTATATTTTAATCAACATTAAAGAATATCTACTACATACATAAATACGATACATAACATAATTGACATGAAACGTATACATTACTATTTAAAATTAACAAATAAAATACCATACATATCAATACATACATACAACTACTACTACATACATACATACATAGATATATAAATACATACGTACATACTAATACATATACCTCATACATAACATTAACATTACACATCGAGAATAGAAAAATAGAAATCAACTAAATATACATTAGAAACATACCTAAATAAGATAACTTTGATTAATACCCCTAAGATATCCGAGTTACTGATGCATCAAGCTAATAAAAACCAAAAGATCAGTCCTTTAAAAACCGGTTTTTGAATATAATCGACTAATCCGGAAATATGTCTTTAAGAGATCAACATTCTTATATTTCTGCGATTAAAAAATAAGTGATCATACTCGTTTCTATGTTGGGCGATAACAAACGGTTTCTTTGAAATCATGACGAAGCTAATAGATATCGATTATACAATATTAATCTAATTATTGCATATTATTATTAGATTACGATTATTATTATAATTAATTATTATTATTATTATTATATATGTATTATTAGTATATATTATATTACTTATATATTATATTAATTTATTAGATTAATTATTATTATTATATAATATTATTTACTTATTATTATTTATTATTATTATTTATTATTAATGTATTATTATTATTAATTATATATTATTAATTTTTATTTATTACTCATATCGCAATATTGATTAAATGATTATTTAAATATTCGTAGTTATTTATCTAAAGATGTATTTAACTTATTTATCTTAATTATTTTATTTATTATTATATATAATTATTATGATACAGATGCGGACTGCCCCGAAGGAAGTAGAAATGGGTTTTACAAAAGTCATTATAATAATAATAATAATTAATAATGATAAACTAATAACTACTTATATAAATAATAATAAATATAAATATAGATAATATTAATAATAATTAATGATAAGTAATAATCTTATAATAATAATTCGAATTTTGAAACGCAAATGAAAGTCAAGCAACGTCGACATGGTAACAAATGTTGCTGTTGTGACGAAATTTACAATTAATAAGACGAAGAAAATTTCACTTGTGCAGGATTCACACCAAGTTCGATGAAGCGCGTACGCGTCTCGTGTTGGCAATGTAGCTGAGTTTCTACCCACTGCTTCATCCGCCTCTCCAGAAAAAGATGGATCTCGGGAACAATTTCATGTCGCCTTTCATCCAAGATCAACTGTGTGAAACTCGGTACTATTTAAATGCCACAGAAGATTGCTTGGAACCCTTGCTGAGGCCATGTTGGCAATTTTCGTGTGCACTTGGGTCCGTGCTGAGTTACAGGAAGCACACTCGCAAATAGTGTGAAGCAAAGCGACATCCGGCACAACAAGTTAGTTTTAGACATATTTCAGTAATACTAATGAGAAAATTGTGTTCTCATGTACTTGACCCATACCAGAAGTTTAACACGCCAGGATATATCAAGACCATTGAAACCAGCCTTCGTGCCCGTTTATGGGTATCTGGACTCGCTCCGCAACATATTAACACTACTCTTGAGATTTAATTAAATGAAAGCCATTAAGGAAGCCTGCTAAGAAGAAGAAAAAGAAAAAGAAGAAGCCCGCAAATAATAACAATTTGTAAATGCGATTCTTTCGAGATCACATCATCAGAATGAAGAGGAAATGGGATTATCTTATAATGTTAGTGGATGAAAGAAGTAAAAAAGAAAGTCAAAGACAATAATAAAAAAAAGACTGAAATATCTGTGTTATTTTTATGTTTTTATTATTTTTATTATTACTTCTATTCCCTATTATTATTATTATTATTATTATTATTACTTATTATTTTATTATTATTTATTAATTATTATTATGCATTATTATTATTCATTATTATTTATTTACTTATGTGGATTAATAAGTTAATTCATTATTATATAGTATATTATCTATTTTATATATTTATTGATTGATTATTATTATTCATTAATATTAATATAATTAATTATTGATGATTAATTATTATTCTTAATTATTATTATTATTATTTATTGAATATAATAGTATTATTTATAATTGATAATTTTTTTCCATAAATTTATATTTCATTTTACGTGATTTAATTTTATTATTAGTTATTATTACTATTATTATTTACTCATTATTATTATTATTATTATTATTATTTATTATTAATATAATTAATTATATTATAGTGCTGAAAATCAAAGATTTTATTAGGGCTGGTATTATTATTATTATTCGTATTAATTTATTTTTTATTATGAAATATAAAGTTATTATTATTATTATATAATTATTACTATTATCTATTAATTTATTATTCATTATTATTATTCTTACTATTATTACTATCTATTATTATTTATTTATTATTATTATTATTTTATATCACTCTCACTTAATTAATTAATTATTATTATTATTATTATTCATTACTTATTTATTATTCTATTACTATTATTTACTTATTAATTAATTATTTTATTATTCGTGTATATATTGTATATTTAGTCATAGATTAATTTATTATTTAAACTATTATTAATTATTATTAATTTATTTTTATCTATATTATTATTATTATTATTATTTATTGTTATTATTAAATTTTATTTATATAGGTATTATTATTATGTATATATATTATTATTATTATTCTATTATTAATATTCTATTATTTATTAATGTTTTATATTGTCCTCCTGTCCATTGAAAAAGGCCGCTGTGCTCGCCATTAGTGACATTCCTGTAATCATATATATATATTATATATATTAATATACTATAAGCACTAATATATATATTCTATATATATATAACTATATTATATACATATATTATATATATATATATATATATATATATATATATATATATATATATCTACAACCTATAATTTCAGTTTGTCAGCCACTATAATATATATAATTACTATATATAGTATAATTTATATTTTATTAACTATATAGTATATATTATATCTAATAGTCCTATTATATATATATATATATAATATAGTGCAAGTACATAAGTATATATATATATATATATATATATATAATGGGTTCTGTACTTTGTTCTAAATGATTGGTGGTTATTTTAAGAGCAAAGCAACCCTATTCCAGAGGATGGTAAGCTTGTTAGGAATAATTCCTTAGTGTGTGAATATGATCAGTTTTATTCAACATAGAAGAGGTATTCAATAAAAGTAAAGTAATAAAAGTCCCTTCTCTTGAGATACTCTCTGTAGGCGAATTTGCAAGTCGCAGTTCTTTCTCCAGTTGCGTTTTTTCGAACTTGCGTCAAGAGCTCTTCGTGTTTGAAGCGGCGAAGAAATTTGTGATCGAATTCAAGGTGAGCGAGAGCCATTCTTCCTTGGAAGTTTATACGCTCTTAGCCGGGAGATTTCATAGAGTAGATTATCTTGAGATAGATATTTATTTCTTTTGATTCTTGTTATTTGATCTGACTGCTCTGTTATTCTTGCTGGAAGAGTATCTCAAAATGACCGGGTTTTTAAATGATTATAAGCTAAAGTAAAAGGACCAAATTAGAGAATTTCTTGCTCGCGCAAATTTACGCATAAAAGTACGAACATAAATTAAAACTGTTTGACAATAAATGTTATATATTGAGATGTGCTTTATAGCATTGATTCCCCATGGCTAAAAACGGAGTGAATAAGTATGTTATAAATAATTAATATTCAAGAAATATAACTAAAATACATAAAATTAAGTACTTTCATAATGCAAGCATATTTAATTATGTCCGAAGACATAAGTAAAAACATACAAACATATGAAGGCACAAAGTAGATAATATGCCCATGTAAATTTGAAGAATTAATTCAACATATCGAAGACATAACTGGTTACTTCCGAGATCTAACGTTTACTAACCAAGTTTTGAATACATATAAATTACAATAATGTTAATATATACATGAAACATTAATAAAGTGCCATCTTAAAACACAAGCATATTTAGGTTAATAGTCCGTTAGATATAACAAAAAAATACATTCAAACATTTTTAAATGCATAAAGTACAAAAATGTTAATAATAAATAATTTTGTATTAATAAAAAGCTGTTATTCACAAGTTAAAATAGGCCACATTGATCGAAACATTAAATCCAAGGAAGGTCCAGTATAAAGACGTTTTCTAACGTATCCACTATGATTTTGACTCACGCAATGCGCCACGTTACATGGCTATCGTCCAAGTTATTTTGAGATGTAGTTTTCATATAATGTTGTAGTACGAAAGAGTAACATTGTTGAGCATTGTAGGGAGACGAAGTTGCTTGACAGTTTTAGGTTCTTTATTTGAAATTCTTCATACATAAAAGGGAAGAGGTCACAAGAAACCTATTAATAGAATTCAGAAAAGGCACACTCAAGAAGTGTCGTAGTGGAATTCAAAAATGACATATTTCTGCCTCATAGATAAATAAACTTAACCCAGAAACTTATAATATTAATAGAAAGAAATCCATACTCGTAAAGGAAGTTAGCATGCACTGTATGAGGGTCGTAAAGTATGCCTTGAATTTTAGGTACGGCATTATAATTTTGAACAATTTATATCTTTTCAGTGAAGCCAGTATTATAAGGGAGCGGTTCAAGAAACCATTTAGAATTCGAAAATGAATCAGAGTTTCTTGACAGTTTCTTATTCACATAATGATTCTTAATGCTGCCCATAATCCAAACTTAAATGATGAAAGACACTCCATGCCGTAAGGCAGTTTGCGTATGCATCTACGCGATGAAAGCTCTACTTCGAACTGTGATAGTTGTGAAAGCTGAAGATCATAATCCAAAATTTATTAAAAATCGTGAATAATTTGGGAAGTTCGGTTTTGATATTGTTCATTTGTATTGAGTCACTTTTCGCTCCGAGTGTTTCTGATTGAGATTTTTGTTATTTGTAGTTTGTTTTCTCTGTTTCTATTCAAATATTTGAGTTGGATGGATTGTTTATAGAAGGGCATATGCATTGAATGGTGGGTGTTCTTCTCGCGGGTTACCAATTATATAGGTGTTCCAGATAACTTGCCTAGATTGGTGGCTTCTTTTGTGAGGAAGCACCCTATATAAGATTAAGAGGTTGGTAAGATTAGAATCCATATTTGAATGAGGTTTTTATTTAACATAAGTAAACTATTAAATAATAACATAAGTAAAAAAGTGCCCTTCTGTTGAGATAGCAAGTATCACTCTCTGTCAGGCGAATTCGCAGAGTCGCAGCCGTTTTCCAGTGCGTTTTTTTCGAACTTGCACCATGCATGATACTCCTTCGTTTATAACGGCGAAAATTGGTGATCGAACAATACGAGTCGCAGCCTTTTCCTTAAATTTACCGATCACTTGCCAACGCGAGGATTGAGTTCTATCGAGAGAGCTACTTGAAAAGTTGCATCTTATTTCTTTTGATTCTTGTTAAATTGATCTGACTGACTTTCTGACTGAAGAGTATCTCAAATGGACGGTTTTATATAGTATTTCACTTTGACTTATGCTAAAATCCATTGCTACAGCTTGGCTCAAGATATACTACTAGCATAAGTACGTAAACATAAATTGAAAATGTTTTACAAAGTTATAATAGAGTGCTACATGCTAATGCTAACTATATAATTATTTATATTATTAATATGAGTGATATATATATATATGTATATTTATTAATATATATTATATATATATCTTACTATATATATATATATATATATATATATATATTATTTTTATTATCACTCATATATAAATTGATGGTGTCTATATATATATCATATATTTTATCATTATAGTTGAATATTTATATTTGTATTGAATATTTTTTTAAATACTCTATCATTATATTATATAATATAATATAAATTTATAATATATATAATTATATATTTAAAAGTTTAAATAGAGTACTTTAACGGACGTTAAGTATGTGTATAAGGTTATAAAGGCTGTTTGCGCGAATAAGGAGCAATATGGATATTGAACGCTTTATTTATAAAATTTACAGTTGTCACACATGAGATAATAATTTATAGGTATATAACTTAAATGATTCATATATATATATTATATATATTATATATATATATATATATACCTTTCACATTATATTAATAGTTTAACTATATTTTAATTATCCAGATATATTATTATATAATTCGATATAAAGATATTTATTATACTATCAATTTATTTATTATATTAGGTATTATATTTATACTATATATATATCTATATATAGCTAAGATAATAGCTAGGCGAACCTATGGTAAAATAATATATAGTGATGTAAATATTAGGAGTTCTTTATATATATATGCTGAACTGTATCATGGATATATATATATATTATACGATGCCAACAGATAAAAGCCATTTTATCTATAGTTATCGTCTCATACTAATAGAGTAGTTTAAATGAGGTATATTACTTATATAGGTGTAATAATTAATAAACATTATAACATACGTATATACCTAAGTAGTATAATAAGATAAATCTAATTTGTTAATCAATTAGGTCTATTTTTTCAATACAAGTTGATAGTATATAATAAATTATATATATATATATATGCATATATAAATATATAATCAGTATATATTTTATATTAATATATATAGTATAGCTATATAATATTATATTTATATATAATACTAACGAACATAATCCATATATATTTATATATACTGATTATATAATAATATACAATATATATAATTCTATTTATGCACCTTATTTATATTCATATTTTATACTATATACTATTACGGCATAATAATGCTAAACGATGAATTCTAGGGATATCTATACGGATTATGGTCACTCAGTTTATTGAATATATTTATATATAATTTATTTTTAGTCTCGCAATATTATATTAGGTGATTCTTCGACCATCTATATATATACAAACTATATAATAATAATATAATATTATAATATAAAGATATTACATTTAGTTTAAATAAACTATTATATAATTTATCATACATACCTATTAATTATTTTGACGTGTAAATATATATACTATATAATCTACAAGCGTAAATACGTGCTCTGATATCATAATATGTTTATATTATATTCTTTATTTCATAATAAGTAGAGAATAAAAAGAATAATAACTCAGAAGCTGCTTTAATCAATCGTACATCAAATAAGTATTATTATTTAATTTTATAATCTATAAAAGTATAATAACTTTCATAGGAACTATAAGAAAATAATATATATTTTATATATATAGCACTATATATAGTTAAAAGAAATTGGTTTAATACTTATGAATAGGGTTGAACTTTATATATACTAACCATAATTAACTTATAATATTATTATACACATATATACCATATATATATAATGAATATATAAGTTTTTATTATATGGCTAAAAGAAAGGAAGCCTTATGCTAATATATATATATATATAAGTTGATCGCAGATAGTATAATGATTTACTTAATATCTCATATAATCTTAGATCATTATTATATATATATTAGTTAGCCATTCTTTATTATATATATAGATATATATATATAGCACTTGGCAGTGGGCATGGAGGATACTAGAGCATAATAAGTGACTTATGTAAATAAGCGAGTTAGATAGAAAGATATATACGTTATTTTCTCATCATTACATCTTGAAGTAAGTATTAGATAAACGGTATGATTAATACTGTTTCACATTTAATAGTTAGGTCAGTATTAATATTTTGGTATTATGCTTATATATGTATATATATTATATAAGATATAGTATATAGTTATTTTTATATAGGTATTATAATATTATGTACTCTTACTTATAACTCTTAAAAGTTATATAATAGCAGAAATAATCAACTAGATGGTATATTACTACTCTTATTACTTAATTATTAAATATATATGATAATATATATATATATATATATTACGTTTTCTATATATATACTCTATAGAAATAGTATTAATATATATATATAGTGGATTATTGAATTATGTGTAATAAATCTATAATTGCCGTATACCTTAAGTTATTATAAATTTATTCAAGGTTTATATAGTATGCCTATTATAAAACACATTCTCGGTAATATTTATAGATAATATAGTAATATTTTGTGACTATTTATATATATATTATAACTTTATTTTGTGTTTTATTAAATTATTATATTATATAGTGATATCTATATATATATATATATATATATATTAATATATAATATATAGTAGACGTAGTTATATAATAGTATTCGCCTCGTAATAATATCACAAGTAAAACATAATATATAGTATACGGTACCATAAGAGATTTGCTCTACTCACTAATACGCTTTATTCAATAAGATAAGAATGATATATAATATATTGATTCTAGGCTATATATATCTTATATATATATATATTATTGATATGCCAAGAATTTATTAGTGGCTATACATATATATTCATATATATAGAGATAATATTAGCCTATATATATATACTATATATACATAAGTAAAATAATATTTTACTATATAATTCATAAGTACTTAGGCCTGTCATAATGAGATATATATGTAATAAGTACTTGGAGGATAAAAAGGTTTATATTAATTTCATTAGTATTACCTATTATATATATTCACTTAATAATTATATATACTATATATATATACATTATAACATATGTCAAAAATAGGGGTAGTATTGATATGACATAAGCAATTTATAGAAATATGCTATGTGGATAATAGTATAAATTTTATATCCTATATTTATATATACGTCATCTTATTGTTCAATAATAATTAGAAAAAAAATCAAGAAAATGTTTGTTTTTGTTATTTAAAAAACTATATGTGTTTTGTGCTTACAATATATATATATATATATATATATAATATAGTACTTAATATATACTATCATATAATATAATATAGATTAAACTAAATTGTTATTATATTTCTAAACCTTTCACTTTCTACTACATTTTATTGTTACATATATTAATATATATATATACATAATTTGAGATATATACATTAGATAAGTATAGTAATTCCTACGTATAAGTATTGACATATTAGTACTATATTGTTCATCTCCATTATTACTACTATATACAATAATATAAATATTCATCTTGTATAAATAATATTATATAATAATATTAGTATCATATAAACTGTCGTAAATAATATTCCAAATTCTTTTAACATGTTGCAAGATTTTCCACACTCTGTATAGTGGACTAAAGAATGGATATATATAAATGTGATACATATTATAATTAAAGAGAAGTAATATTGGTATATAATATACGTATAAATAATATATATAAATATATATATCGAAATAAGTAAAACAATATTAAATGAAGCAATGAAGCTATAATAAGTAACAAACATGCCACATATATATATATATTAATATATATATATATAATATATTATACTACTAATAAGAGTAAAATTATATAATAAAGTGGTAGTATTATCATATATATATTATATATACTATATATATATATACAGTTGGCGTATCCAGGATTTTTTTTTCGGGGGGCAGACAAATATTTTCTTTTATATTATATATATACTAATATATTATATATATATATATATTATAATATATATATATATATATATATATATATATATTATTATATATAGGTATATAATATATATTATATATATATAATATATACTGAATATATTTATTATATGTTATTTTTGTATATAATATATAGCATTATTATATTATATATATATATATAAACAGAAAGCCAGACCTAAATTATTAATAAGATTCTATATAATAATTAACAATTTATATATATAATTTATGTATAAGGATACCTTTATTTATACTTAGTTAATAACTTATTCATAATATAATATAATAAGATTGCTAATATAATATAATGTACTATTTATATGTTTTAATAATTATGCAAATATATATATACTATAGAAATTATTTCTCATACGGTTATAATACTCACTTATATGGGATCAATGTAATAATGTCCCCTTATTATTTCATATTTGCAAAGGCAGTTGTGAAATAGATATCTGCTCAAAACTCTTGAGAGCATTTCTGTAGTGTGAAACAAATTTATATTAAACTCTAATGTCTAATTTATTATGTTTTTTTTTTTTTCTCGATGGGCATGAGAGTGAGCAAAGTCCGAGATAACATCTTCAGTTTTTATGACAGTATTTCGATGTTTTAGAGAAGGGAAGGTCCAGTAAGTCTTTCTTCTCCAATAGTATTTCTCAGTAGGAGTTTTCAAGAAGTCCTACTGATGCAAAGCTTCTTTAGAACTTAATATAGTAGACACGAAAAAATTGCATTTGTCCAAGAAGATCAGAATGTAAGAAAATTGTGACTTCGAACAAGAACTAGTTCGTCTATTGCTGTTTTTGACGATTGACTGTGCTGTGATGCATTTCAACTTCCATAAATTCAATTCTGCTTTTACTAAATCCTCATTTGGGCTTTCAAGATCTTCCTCGTAAAATATTACATCTTAAATCTTCTCATATATGGCACATTACACCTGTTCGGTGTGACAAAGTGCAAGGAAACATATAATTTCTTTATGATTTAAAAACCTCTCTCGCTAGATGTTGATATTTAAATCATCCAAGAATGCGTATGAAAATGGAATGTCGATCTGTATTTTTGAGAATTTGTTAATTCTTGGTACAAGCAATTTCAATACCCAACTCTATTTAGTATTAGGTAGATTGCAAATTGAACTGTATTCATGATAATAGTAGACAGATTTGCCAAGCAACAGATAAGGTTTGCGGCATTGGGAGATCATCGAGGAATGGGGTATCGTGCCGAGGAGGGCCTGTTGAATGATGTTAATCAATCCACTTAGTTTTTTCTTTAGTAATGATTGGCGAGACTTGTTGGAATCCTGATGGCTATTAGTTGCAATGAATTGATTTCAAGAACATTAAGTTTCCAAACCGGTGTTCTGCAAAATACAACAGAAAGATACAGACAAGAGTTGGTCGTGAAGAAGAGAGTCAATCAGGAGATGATGGACAGAGAGAGGCATATAGACTCAGCAAAATGGATGATCCCCCCTAATTTTTATGACGAACAAAAAGTTTTACCAGAGGATTCGCAACGGCACTAAGGAAAAAGAATCCGTGAACCCAAACTTTTGTACATAATAAACCTAAATCTGCCTGCAAGGAAGTGAATTGATAGAATTTCTATCTGCCACAAATAAGACTCAAGTAAGAAGGTATAGGCGTCTTTGTCACCAATGCAGGACAATGATGATTCATATGATTTTCAGATGTTCTGGAGATCTGATGGACAGCCTGTCGATTTGCGAGAAATGTAAAAGAAGAGTCCTTTGGTATCACACTTGCAGAAGAAACGTGTAGGGGAAAATTGTGCCTTAGAGTTTCCGCTCTGAATACACTTCCGCAAAGATGATGTGGTGAACACCGTCGCAGAAGAATTTATGGATATATGCAACGTCTGAAGGCCGCAAGAGATAATAGAAGGATGATCTTCCTACAAACCTCACATGCAATTTCAGAGGTCCGAGGATGTGGAACAAGTTATCAAGGAGGTCAGACAAGACAAAGGAATATGAAGTCTCTACCTACCTTTACCACAAGCAACTAAAGAAACAACAAAGGAGTTGCCTAAAAATGACTTAAATGAGACATCCAGTTGTTTTGCCATTGGAGATGATGAAGAGGCGAATAACTCTACTACTTGATCCTAAGAGGATAATTTGTACAAGAACCTAAGTAAAAAAACTTTTGTAAATAAGAATAATTTTAAGTTTATGTTGTTGTTCAATCTTTAACTTAATACAATTTTTACCCTTTTCTATTTACATATCTTTTTAGTATAATTATACATATTTTTATCTATGTACTATTTTTCTCAATTCGAATTTTTTTTTTTTACCGCGGGTCGGTTATATCCGACCAGTAAAGCATATCATGTATTCAGCACGATAAACTCTTTTTGCACAAAATGTTCTTTAGTTTGAATTGTTTCTTTTTTGATTTTAGTATTTTTGTTTTTAAGTTACAATCAAAAATAAAATCGAAAAATATTTAACATGTGTAAAAAGAATAATAAAAATATTCAGCTTTTATTAATATTAAGAATCTTTTTTAAATATAATCAGCTTTTATTAATATATTAAGAATCATTTTTAATTTAATTTTAATGCAAATTTTGCCCCTTATGCCATATAATCAGTTTCATTGATATTAAGAATCTTTTCAATTTTTAATTTTAATCCAGAATTAGCCTTATGCTATATTAATCAGAATTGTTAATTAATATTAAGAATCTTTTATTGTTTAATTTTAATTTTATTATATCAGATTTTGTTTTGTTAATATTTTTAAGCAAACTTACTTATCTTTAGTTTAATAACCGAAATCTATGAAAACTGGATTCCTTTTAAAAAAATTTATTTTATTTTAATTATCAGAGACTTAGCACACTAGATTTCATTTATTAAAATAAAGAATTTAATTTTTATTTTAATTATCAGAAATCTCAAACTAGAATTCATTATATAAAATTATTTATGTTTTAACTATTGGGTTTCCTGATTTCATAAATTTGATTTTAATAATATAAAGGTTTTAATATCAATATTGTCAGTTAATTAAATCTGAATAAACTTTAAATAACTTTAATAACTTTAAGTTAATTATTTAAATATCTTTTTAAAAAACTCCTCCATTCTTAAAGTAGTAAAAGTAATAATCTTTTCAGGCTGAAATGAAAATCGTTACTGGTCCAGGCTTCTTGCGTTACTTCTTTTACTTTTGCGTTTTATCAATTCTCCAGGCTAACGTATAAATTTATTTAGGTAATTACGAAAGTACTGGTCAGGTATCATTTGTATCACCGTTATTGTATGTTGTGTGTTCCGGGTGAAGTAAAAGTTTTGATTTGAAGGATATTTGACATTAATTGTTTCTTTCAGGAATCGATTGGGATCAAGATTAAAACTACTCTATTTATAGAGACCACTTAAATGATGATTACTTTATAAAGATAAATTTTTTCTGGGTTTAATCAATCATTTTATTAATATTTTTTCAATAAATCAATGGGCAGTCATAAAATAGGAGTTTCAATCATTAGTAATTTAGATACTAAAGTAGTTCTCTTTTAATTAGCCGAACTTAACTGCTTACTCATGGGATGTCACTCCCAGACAAATTACAAAGAGCTGCTTTCGAATTGGGAGGAGATATAACTTAATTTTTTATTTGGTAGGCTGTTGTTAGGACTGATAGACAAATTAAATTTTTAAGAAGAAAGATAAATATTTTAGGAACATTTGCGGCGAGTACTTCAAATTTACTAATCAATGAACTAAAAGAACAGTTAAAGTCAAATACCCGAACCTTTATACTGAATTTCAATTATCTTAGAAAAAATTAATTGAACTTTCAAAACAGATCACTTTGCATCCTACTACTCAATCATCTAGGTGTATAGAGAGTTATTACTTAATTAGTTGTAATTTCAGTTAACAGTATCATGAATACATGTCAATTTAGTTTATCACTCATGATTTTGTTTTTTTCATTACAATTAGCTAAAAACCAGGATGAACTAATGATCAATCGTTTATTCACGGTGTTTGGTTTTGACGTCCATCTTTTTATTACCAATATATACTAGAAATGACACAAACTACAAAACTACATCCTATTATACAGTTAGAAGCATCAACATATATTCATCAGTTTTGACATACTCATCTGGTGGACTATAAAAATCACTGGGGCCCTACTAGTCCATGTACGAATTAAATTACACTAATTCCATTCATTTCAATGAAAATTATTTTATATAGAGCTATTCCGTTCCCTTTCGCGAAGTATACATTTGTCCTTTTATGAATTCGTCCGTTTCGATATGAATTTATAATACCCGATATATTATCTTTTCGGTTTCAATTATGAACCTAGAGAAAATTACTTTATTTTGCGGAATTTGCAGTCCTGACGATTATTGTCGAACATAGGGAATAAACAGCGTTTTGGCCCTCATCACAACCATTTTTAATCGCATCGGATGACAAAACATGCTTGCTATCGCTTCTGCCTTAACTAAACTACTAATTTCTCGTCATGTCCTATAACCATTTTCAAATCTAAGGAACCTTTCACAGTAACATTGGGACATTTTACTATCATATCTTTTGCAGAAAATTAGAGCTTCTATATCCTGCGAAGGACCTCATTATTAAAATATATGAATAAATTTTATTTTTCAATATTCTCACGGTTGTACTTTTCCTCTGCTACTTATCAATTTAAAATATCCATTATTTAGAAAAGAATATTTCATTAACTCATTTAAATGCTCAATCTGATAAAGTTTTTGTTTTATTTTTTTTACGTCACTTTGCTTTACCAAATTATCTCTTCAGCATTCGTTCCCAAAATTTCAGGTAAATGAAAGAAGTTCAGTGGAATAAAAGACTGGAATCGTCCGTTCGAATAATGTATAACACATTATCCTTAGCTTTCTCAAGTTAATTATTCCATATATCGGTGGAGGAACAACTGTGTTTATTTTTTACTTTTCGTCATAGTGATTATTTATTTGACTTGGTCTTATAGAAAAGGCATTGTGTTGAAAATGTTTGAAAGAATTAAATCAAGACCCCAAGATTATCCATTGCAAGAGATACCCATTTCAACCCTTCCAATAGAGGTAACCCAAGTAACCCCAGTTCAAAATTCCCCACAGAATCAAATTGGACCCTTGGTACGACTCCCATAAAATTCAGGCAATCACTACTACACAGACCTCCTATGCCACCACCTATTACATATAAACCATCTACTTCACACGAAGTGGAATTGTATGCTAATATTGCTAAGGAAATCAGTTTATTTTATACATACTTGAATTATATTTTTTTAGTACTAATGATATAACTAGCTTTATGATTTTTAATTTTCTGAAGGCAGTAGTTTATTGTAATTTATATTTCCATAGAAGGAAATATATATATATATTTATTGTATTAATATAAAGACATATAATTCAAAATTAAATTCTGCTTAGCCCTTTCACTCGTCTCATCTGACCAGCTAAGTTTCTATTGCATATCATTTTGCTTACTATATTCGCTTTTTTGTATTACCCTGAATTGACACTTCTTTAGCTTTATTGATCATAAAACACCGAGCCAAAGATTTCGTAAGATCTTTAGCCACGATTTCCTAAACGATTTTAGCTTTGTCTCCAGGGTCCCGAATTTTTTTTGAATATGCCAAATCTAGATTTACCAATGCTGGATTTTAAATCCACATGATTTAGAAATCCACCTTCGAACTTTATTTAAAAGAGAAAAGAGAGGAATGGTGGGGGAAGAGAGGGAAGACGCTTAGGGGAAAAGAGAGTAGAGTTGGGGATGCAAGGGACCATGGAGGGAGCGAGCTTTATAAGGGCTGGAACATAAGAAATTTCATTCGTTCGGGGAGAGAGCCTGCTTAGGAAACAACTAATAAATTAGCTCTAGGTATAATTGTGAAAAATGAAATAATAGGATAGTCTGAAAGCGAGAGTGTTCGGGGGCTCCGAAAAATTGCATATAAAGTTTTCATTGATCAGTGTGAAAAGTAATACATAATATATAGTATTTAATTTTTATTATTAGAGCTTGATATTAGTATATATATAATATTTATATAATATATTTCTTCATATATATATATATATATATATAGTATACATCATTTTATATTATATATATATGGGATATATCAGTCTATATCATACTTTAACCATATAGATGATATACACATTACTATATACAGATCCATTATATTTTACTACATTATCCTTTACTTTTTTATAATAACTTTTTAAAATTAGTCTATAAAAAA
>JABUQX010036647.1:32500-37108 GCA_015478945.1 Trachelipus rathkii
GAAAAGAAAGAACTGTGTATAACCCTTTCATGAAGAACAAGAACATGGAATGGAGAAATAAAGAGAATACTTCTAAATTTTCAGGAAAAAGGACAAGCCCTTCTCCAAATATAAAACTTAATAAAGGAATAGTTAAGAAACTTTCCAGTAAAGAGATAAAGTCAATGGACTATTGTCTAAAATGTGAATCTCTAGGTCATTATTCCAAAATTTGTGGTTGGAATACAGCATACTGCAGAGTGTGTTGGAAATTCCACACCAGGGGTTCGACGTCAAATTGTAAGAATGCCCCTGTGTGGATCCCTAAAGAGAATGAAAATAACATGATAATAACATACAACAACCCCAATGATTTTGATAACGGGGTTAAAGCTCGAAAAGTCGAGATAAAAAATGATTCAAATATAAGAAAGTCAAACTCTTACTCAAAGAATGAGCGTAGCTATCAGGGTAAGAGTCCTAAGAAGACAACCAGAGTTCATTTGATTACAAATCTTAAAGAAGAGAATACTGAATTAAAAGTTAAAATCTTTGCAAACAAGGAAGCTACTTTCTCATGAATCAAGACAAAGAGATAACTACGAAAGACAGAATGATTAATAACCATAGAAAAGATTTCATAAATAATTCTAATATGAATAATAAGTTTAAAATAAATAATTACAGTAATAGCTGTAAGGCAATAATTAATAAAGGCTCAATTGAAAAGCCTACAAAGAGAATAATTAATAAAGGCTCAATTGAAAAGCCTACAAAGAGAATATTTAATAAAGGCTCAATTGAAAAGCCTACAAAGAGAATAATTAATAAAGGCTCATTGAAAAAGCCTACAAAGAAAGAAATTAATAAAGGCTCATTGAAAAAGCCTACAAAGATAGAAATAAATAAAAATATTGTTGTTCTTCAAGAGAACATAGAAAATTCACAACTTTCTCCAGTAGAAGAATTACTTTTAATAGCAGATGAAGAAGTAGAAGTACAGTTGCTATTAATAGAAGAAACAATGGCACCTGCTCATTCTTATGGTTATCTGAAAGTCAGACCTGAGAATAAAAGAGATTTGAAACTGGAAAAGAGTGTTTAATAACACCCTGCTTTTTCCTTAGAGTCGCATTATATTTTGGCTAAATACTGTAAATGCCAGTAAGAAATAATGAAGTGATCTTAAGTTATATAAATTTAAGTGATAAACCTTTTTATTTAAAAAGAAATAAATACATAGGAAAATGTCATCCTATTTTGAAAATTAATGAAAAAGAATATTTTAATAAAACTACTACTACTACAGAAAATAAGCAAATAGGATCTACTTGTATAGTAACCTGCTCAGAAAATTTATCAGATAAACAGTTGAAAAATGCATACAGAGAAATTATAACAGAAAATTTAAGTAAAGAAGATGCAGATGTATCTATTTTACAGAAACCTGAACAATTAGAAGAACTTCTGGACTTGTTAATGGAACACAAAGATGTCATTGCTTTAGACGATGATGCACGTACCTGTTTGTCCCATACAGAAATTGAATAGAACTTACCGTCGCAGAATGCCCCATAAGATTATTTTTAAGAAAACAATATCGTCTTCCACATCGCTATTTGGAAGACATAGATAATTTTACAGATGAAGCTTTAAAGAAAGGATATATTAAGGCTTGTGACTCACCACATAGCTCTCCGCTATTGGTGGTGGCCAAGAAGAATTCAAACAAACCTCGTGTTTGCATAGACTATCGGTACCTGAACTCGTTTAGCATGCCAGATGTGTACCCTCTGCCCTCGATTGACGAGATATTTTCGTCCCTAGGAGGCAGTACCATTTTTACTAGCTGTGATTTAATCGACGCGTACCATTCCCTTGAAGTTGAGGAGGAAACACAGAAATTAATAGCATTTAGAACAAGAAAAGGCTTATTCTGCCCAACCAGATTATTAATTTGGTCATACGAATACAACTAGCACTATCAGAACAATGCAGTCTGGTTGAAACCATTTATTAGGACCGTATCGCTCAAGTGTATTTAGACGATGTCTTAATCATGGGTAAAAATAAAGAAGAACATTTTGAAAACTTAAAGAAAGTTTTTACTGCATTTAGAGATAACAAATTGAGAGTTAAATTGACAAAATGTCACTTTCTACAAACCTCAGTACTCTATTTAGGATTTAAAATAGGAAGAGATGGAATTTCACCGGATCCAGCGAAGATAGAATCAATGAAGAGTTTCGTCCCTCCAACAAGTGTAAATTAAACGCAATCCTTATTAGGTTTTTTCTCGTATTTTCGCTTTTTAATTAGTGATTTTGCACTAATTGCGAAACCATTATATAATTTTAATAAAGAAGAATGTTAAGTTTGAATGGAAGGAAGAACAAAAAGCATTTGAAATCTTAAAAGAGAAATTGGTTGTTCAAACCTCAGTTAACTTTCCAGATTATTCAAGCCATTCTTTATAGGTAAAGACGCCTGCGACTATGGAATTGGAGGAGTTTTTTTCAACTATCGGACGATGGAAAGAAAGCCATTATCGTGTCGTTTCAAGAGTGTTAAGAGGCAGTGAATTAAACTACGATACCATAGAAAAGGAATGTTTATCTGTTGTCTTTTCACTTCAGAAGTTCAAAAATACTGTGTTTGGCTACGACATCACTATATTAACTGATAACCAACCTCTTTGCTTTATCTTTCGTAATAAGCAACAGACGGGACGGTTAGCCCGTTTGAATTTATTTGTCAATAGCTTTTCACCAACTATTAAATATAAGACAGGAAAAACAAAACATACCGCCAGATTATTTGAGTAGACATCCAGCGAAAGCTCCAAACGTTTATTTCTTTAAAGGAGAAAAGAAAACCGATGCTAACACAGAAAAAGATTTTATCTTACGAAAGAATCTTTCAATAGGGAACAAGAAAATTGCCCTAGATTAAAAGAATTGGTAAAGTGGGCTAAAGAAAACCCCAATACTTATCCACACATTTTCTATAAGAAAGTGTTGTACTATGCAACAAGAAAGGAACCTTATGTAATACAGGTCCCAGATAGCATGATCTATTCAGTGATTGATCATTGTCATTCTTCACTTGGAAGTGGGCATGGAGGACAGCAAAGGACTGAAAAGCGAGTTAGAGAAAGATACGTTTTTCTTCATCTGAGTAAGTTAGTAAAGGAGTACTGTTCCCAGTGCGTATCTTGTGCTAAGGTTAAAGGTCCTAGACCTCCAAAAGCAGAAATAACAGATGGCTCTTCTTATACTCGTTTTTCCAGAGTACACGTGGATAGTAAAGGAAAACTTCCCACATGTTTAATTTCAGGTCACATTCTCGTCTTCAGAGATGTTTTGACTCGCTATTGCGAGTTAGTCGCCTGTAAATCAAGAACAAGTCAAGAATTTGCTCAAGCTTTACAAGAAAGGGTGATATGTAGGCATTCAAGCCCAGAAATTCTAGCTTCGGACAATGCCCCAAAATTTACCTCAGCTGCCTTCAAGGAGTTATGTAAAGCTTGGAGAATAAAAAAGGTTAATATCCTGCCCTACAAGCCAAGCCAAAATGGGGTAGTTGAAAGATTGAATGCGGATATAGAAAATTTCCTCCGTCATTTTGTAAAAGACAATCATAGAGATTGGTCAAAATATCTGTATTTCGCTCAAATAGCCATTAATACATCATATAATAGATCAATTGGATCATCTCCACATTTTGTCCTACATGGATATATAAAGAGACTTCCCTACGAGATGCCAGACTATGTCTCTCCATTTACAAATAAATCTGAAATAGAAAATTCATTTCAGATGAAGTAGATGTCGTAGTGGAACGAATGGAAGCAATAAGAGACTTAGCGAGAGAAAATCTAGAAAAAGAAACAATTAAAGCTATGGAACAGCAGCACAAACATGCCACACAAAGAGAATTAAAAGTAGGCGATTATGTTTTTTGTATATGCAATAGTTGGCTTGGATCAAAGTTTCAAATTGAAACAAAAGATTTGAAGGTCCTTTTATTGTGAATCAAATAAAAGAGCCAAATAAAACTTATGCTTTCGTGTTTAAATTCCACGAAATTATTTCCGGTTCACCGGGCACCAGGACAATGTAAAAATAATTCCTGTAGAAAAGATTACAGAATCTCATTTTTCTTTTGATAATGATGGAGATTTGGAATCCTGATGCTATTCAAGAAACATTAGATTCCCCAAAAGATACAACAGAAAGAACAACAAGAGTGGAACCTGAAGAAGTAAACCAACAGGAAGATGATCAAGAATCTCCAACCACTTCTTCTTGGATTCCCCCTAATTTTTATGACGAACAAAACATTCTACCAGAGGATTCAACACAAGAACAACAGAATCCTGTAGAATCACAAACTTCTTGTAACCAAATAAGACCTGATACTCCTCAGGAAGTAGATTGATGAATTCTACTCCCCAAACGAGAACTCAAGTAAGAGGTTATAGGCCGTCTTTGTCACCAATCAGACAAGAGGATTCATATATTTCAGACAGTTCTGAACATGAGGAAATCTGTCATTGCAGAAGTAAAGAGCGCATACTTTGGTATACCAACCACACTTGCAGAAGAATACTGTAGGGGAAAAGGGAGG
>JABUQX010036648.1:0-2500 GCA_015478945.1 Trachelipus rathkii
CGTGAGCGTGGTAACTTCGTGAGCGTGGTAACTTCGTGAGCGTGGTAACTTCGTGAGCGTGGTAACTTCGTGAGCGTGGTAACTTCGTGAGCGTGGTAACTTCGTGAGCGTGGTAACTTCGTGAGCGTGGTAACTTCGTGAGCGTGGTAACTTCGTGAGCGTGGTAACTTCGTGAGCGTGGTAACTTCGTGAGCGTGGTAACTTCGGAGTAAGCGTGTAGAATTCGTAGCACAGAATAGACTCGTATACCTACTAGAATAGAACTGTTACAGAAAAGGTCAGCTTACGTGTGTTTAATAGATGTTACATATAAGGGAGCCCAAACTGCGGCCACTTCCGTCAGAATGGGGGGCGACGGTCACTACCGTCTAAAATGGGACCCACTCTGCGGCCACTTCCGTCAGAATGAGGGCGAGCTATGGCCACTTCCAAAAGCTCTAGGGAAACTCGAAGTGAGTTTGGGAAACGGTCACTACCGTTCCAATAAACAGTACTTCGGCCACTTCCGTAAGCACTGGCGCCGAATCGGCCACTTCCGAATTCGACTAGGGAAAGGCTGAAGGCCTTGGGCGACAGTAACTACCGTCTAAAATGGGACCCACTCTGCGGCCACTTCCGTCAGAATGAGGGCGAGCTATGGCCACTTCCAAAAGCTCTGGGGAAACTCGAAGTGAGTTTGGGAAACGGTCACTACCGTTCCAATAAACAGTACTTCGGCCACTTCCGTAAGCACTGGCGCCGAATCGGCCACTTCCGAATTCGACTAGGGAAAGGCTGAAGGCCTTGGGCGACGGTAACTACCGTCTAAATGGGGCCCACTCTGCGGCCACTTCCGTCAGAATGAGGGCGAGCTATGGCCACTTCCAAAAGCTCTAGGGAAACTCGAAGTGAGTTTGGGAAACGGTCACTACCGTTTCAAGAAACAGTACTTCGGCCACTTCCGTAAGCACTGGCGCCGAATCGGCCACTTCCGTATTCGACTAGGGAAAGGCTGAAGGCCTTGGGCGACGGTAACTACCGTCTTAAATGGGACCCACTTGTCGGCCACTTCCGTCCAAGTGAGGGCGAGCTATGGCCACTTCCAAAAGCTCTAGGGAAACCCGAAGGTTTGGGAAACGGTCACTACCGTTCCAGGTAAACAATGCTTCGGCCACTTCCGTAAGCACTGCCGCTAACCAAGTGAAGCTTAGTTAGCTAAAATAAGGTTTCGGCTGGGATGCTATTGCTTCCCTAAAGCGGTTTAACCACAGTTGCCTAGTGAGATAGCCTAGAGAACTCCCTAGTTGCTTTCTGAAATCCTCAAATCTCGTGCCTGAGTTATTCCTCAAAGAAGTTTGAATAAATAAATTATTAACTATAATGAATTACTTTTTAAATAATATTTACATAATCTAAAGAAATAAACTTTAATAAAATAAGTCTAAATTATTCGTACTTCTTGAAAAATAAAGGGTAACTAATTTATCTTTAATATATCCGATAATTACTTTTATGTACAAACTCTAAAATCGATTTATAAACTGTAATAATATTTTATGGCAATATTATTCTTATTGGACTACGGAAAATACTAATTACTACTAATATAATCTTAAAACTAATTGTTTAACACATAAAGTTCCTCAAATATCTTTTATGAAAGAAAATTAAAAATGAAACTTAAGTAACGGCATGTGTTCTGCATCTTTAAAACGCAAGAAAAGCTTCAAAATATCATCCTTCTAAAATAGGCTTAATAATAATTAATTAACTTTTAAACACTTAAAAATACTTTAATATTTATAATATTAAATATATAAATGCATTTAGTAAACAATTAAACGTTTATTTAAATGATTCTTAAATTATTAAATGAAAATAAAATATTACGAATACGCGTCATTTTTGAGAAGAGCAAATGCATCGATCCAAATCATACCTTTGCGGAGCTTCAAAAAGATTTAAAAGTATTCTTTCCATTATCTATTTGTATATACATTTACTTGATAAAGAAATCTAAAATAAAGCCATTGCATTTTAATTATAAATAATAAAATAGGTTCATGTTAATAAATCCTTACGTTTTTCTTTAACTCATAAAATTTTAGGTTAAATTTTTACAACTTAGTTTAAATTTTTAAAATGTATGGTAAAAAAATTACTTACATTAATGGTAATATATTTAATGGAAGTTGAAGTTTTATAATGTCAACATTACATTCCTTTTTATAATAAATAATATATATATATATATATATATATATATATATATATATATATATATATATATATATATATATATATATATATATATATATATATATAACTATATAAATTTAAATAAATATATATATATATATATATATATATATATATATATATATATATATATATATATATATATATATATATATATATATATATATATATATATACACAGTGTATATATGTTTAAAATTCTACAATATCCTTTAATATTCTTCCAAATAGATTTTTTCCTTCATTTCTTTTACGCCACGAA
>JABUQX010036648.1:10000-12500 GCA_015478945.1 Trachelipus rathkii
GGTTTGGAGCTTGAGGTATTGGGAAGTGCCACAGGTTGTGGGATCCCGGTAAACGTGCAGCCTAATCGAGTGTGGGAATAGAAAAAAGTGGAGTGGTGAATAAGAGGGTCAGGACTAAGGAGAGTAAGAGAGAGTAAAGAGATAGGATGGGCAAAAGAGATTAGATTAGAGTGGGTTGTATGAATGTGAGAGGGATAAATGAGGATCTGAAAAGGGAAGAAGTGGGGTTAATGTTCGAAGAAAAAAGGTTGGATGTGCTAGGGTTGACAGAAACAAAGCTGAAAGGATAGAAGGAGATGGTCTTTGGAAAATTTAAGGGTATGATTTCGGGGGTGAACGAGAGAGTGAGGGCGAGGGAAGGGGTAGGAATAGTTATGAGGGAAGAGGTGTGGGATAAGGTAAAAGTGTGCAAATAGGTGAATTCAAGAATAATGTGGGTTAAAGTGAAATTTGGGGGGAATTGTGGGTTTTTATATGCGCGTATGCACCAGTAAATGGAGCAAGGGAGGAGGAGAGAGAAAGATTGTGTGTTGAATGAATGTTGGGAAAGTTTCGGGGTTAATGATAAAATTTGTTTATTAGGAGATTTGAATGCAGGAGTGGGAAGAGAGGAGATGGGGAGAATTATAGGCCCATTTGGGGTAGGGGAAAGGAATGTTAATGGAGAAAGTATGTTAGAGTTATGTGTTGATAGAAGATTGATAGTTGGGAATACTTGGTTCAAGAAGAGTGAAAATCATAAGTATACATGGAAGAGTGAGATAACGGGGGGGAGGGCGTTACTGGATTATGTGTGTATAAATAGTAAGGATAGAGGCAGATTACTAGATGTAAATGTATTCAGAGGGGCAGGTAGGGGGTTATCTGATCACTATTTGGTGGTTGCTAGGTTAAGGGTAGGGGGAGAGGTAACGGTTAGAGAAAGAGAAAAAAAGAGGAAAATAGAAGTCATAAAGGTGGAAAATTTAGATGAGACATTGTGTAAGAACGAGTTTAGGAGGGGTATGGAGGATAGATGGAGGGACGTGAGAGAGACGGAAATTAGGGATGTGGAGGAGGAGTGGAAGAGATTTAAAGAGACAATTTGTGAAGAGGCCAGAAGGATATGCGGAGTTAAAAAGGTGGGAGCAAGTAGAAGGAAAGGAAGTGAATGGTGGAGTGAGGAGGTGAAAGAGTTGGTGAAAAAGAAAAAAGAGGTCTATGTGAAATGGTTGGGGGATAGGAGAAGGGAAAGCTGGGAGGAATATAGAAGGGTTAGAGTGGAAGCAAAGAGGGCAGTGGAGAGGGCGAAGAGAAATGCAAATAATGAATGGTGTAGAAAAGTGACAGAAAATTTTGAAACAGGGAGCAAGATATTCTGGAAAGAAGTAAATAAAAAAAGAAAGAAGAAGGAGGGGTTAGGAGAGAGGGTTAAGGGAGGGGATGGGGAATGGATAGGAGGGGAGGATAGGGTGAGGAAAAGATGGGGGGAATATTTTAGAGGATTATTGAATGAAATGGGTGGGAGAGATGAGGAGGATTTGCAAGAGGTGGGGATGGGGGGTGAAGAGGGACAGGAAGGAGATATGGAAATACAAATGGAAGAAATTATTAGGGCGTTATCTAAAGGAAAAAAAGGAAAGTCCACGGGTCTAGATGGTGTGAGTATGGAAATGTTACAGATGGGAGGCAGAGGGGTAGAGGAATGGCTGTACAGGTTGTATAATTTATGTTGGAGGAAGGAAGAGGTTCCACAGGATTGGGAGGATGGTTGTTTGGTTCCCCTGTATAAAGGGAAAGGGGATAGGATGGAGTGTGGTAATTATAGAGGTATTTGTCTTTTGAGTGTAGTAGGGAAAGTGTATGGGAGAATACTAATTGAGAGGGTGAGAGATTTAACGGAAGAGAGAATGGGGGAAGAACAAGGAGGATTTAGGATGGGAAGGGGGTGTGTGGATCAAGTATTCACAATGAAGATGCTTGTGGAGAAAGGTATAGAAAGGAAAGGGAAAGTGTATGGGTGTTTTTTAGATCTGGAGAAAGCATATGATAGAGTAAAGAGGAGGGAATTATGGAGGGTGCTGGAGGAACATGGAGTAGGGGGTAAATTAGGTAAAGGTGTTAGGGCCTTTTATAGGAATAGCAGAATGTGTGTGAGAGTATTAGGTGGGGAGAGTGAGATGTTTGGGGTGAAGGGTTGAGACAGGGATGTGTAATGTCACCGTGGCTTTTCAACTTATTTATGGAGAGTGTTTGCAGAGGAATGATGAGGGAGGGGAGAGGGGTGGAACTGATGGATAGGGGTGATAGATGGGAAGTGAACATGATACTATTTGCGGATGATACTACCTTGGTGGCGAAGGATTCAGAAGGGCTGTAGTATTTGGTGAAGGAGTTTGAGAGAGTGTGTGGACAAAAGGGTCTTAAGATAAATCCAGGTAAGAGTAAAGTGTTAGTGTTTGAGGAGGAGGAAACAGATGAGGGGATGGGGTTAGAGATTAGAGTAGGAGGTGTAGTATTA
>JABUQX010036648.1:15000-37500 GCA_015478945.1 Trachelipus rathkii
ATAGTATGCTTTTGTTTTACTGCTTTACTGCTTTAACTCATGTTTTACTACCTTCAACTCATGTTTTACTGCTTTAACTCATATGTTTTCTTTAACTGCATATTCATTAACATTATACCTTAAAGCATTTAAATCAATGGAAATCAATAAGTGTTACTATAACCAAGGGAGTGAGTATGCTTTGTTTTTCTTCTGCTTTAACTCATGTTTACTGCTTTAACTCATGTTTACTGCTTTAACTCACATTTTACCGCTTTAACTTTCTGCTTTACTGTTTAATTCTGCTTTTCTGCTTTAACTCATATTGGTATTAACATTATGTTTTTTATTTTGTTTTTATACTTTTTATTTAATTTTATTATTATTTTTATTTATTTTTATTATTATTTTTATTATTTTTATTATTTTATTTTTATTATTTTTATTATACTTAGTGTTATTTACTTCATGCCTATTGTTATTATTATTTAGAACACACATACACACACACACACACACACACACACACACACACACACTTACATATACACACATTCACTATGACACTTATACACACATTCACTATGACACTTACATTTACCCATAGACATACATTTACACTTATACACATGCGGTCACACACACACACACTTACACTTATACACACATTCACTATGATACTTATACACACATTCACTATGATACTTATACACACATTCACTATGACACTTACATTTACACTTACACTCACACACAGATTTACTTACACTCACACAGATTTACTTACACTCACACAGATTTACTTACACAGATTTACTTACACTCGCACACAGATTTACACACACACACACACACACACACACACACCCACACCCACACCCACGCACACTCACTTACACATATAACGTATAATTTATTAAAACATTTTATGTTTTAATTAAACGCGTACATTTATATTACTCATTCAATTATAACTAAAATTATTTCAAAGTTTCTTAAAACTTCTATAATAAATCAATCATTATCTTTGAACAAAGAATTTATTATTAACTGTTAATACTTTTTGTTTATAAATTTTATAACTATCAAGTTTTAAAATAACTTTTACTAAAATTTTATGAAATTTTATTAAAAACATATTTTACGTACCTTAAAGCAATAAATCAGTAAATCAGTAAGGCCAGCCCCTAGCACCCCTCTACACCAAGCTATGCCACGTTTTGTTCTATTGACTTACTGCTTTACATCATCTTTAGCCATGTAATAAGTATAAAATAACAAAATAAGTTCTTCTCTGCTAACATAACATGTATTTTATTAAAATCATTCTAAGTTTTTATTTAAAAATAACAATTATTCACTTACATTTATATTATTCACTCGATGTTAACTAAAAATATTTCAAAGTTTTTAAATAATTCGGGTTTTCTTTATTATTATTATTATTATCTATGTACATTGACAATCCATCACGAGAAAACACAACAACCCGCACTCCTTACAGATACGAAACTGACCTCTCTCTGTAAAATGTGTTGAAATAACTACTTTAGGCCTAAATTTAGGATAATCCTTTTTGTATCCCGGGGCGATTTAGACCTAATTCCAGGTCAAAATATATTTCAAACTGACCTTTTTCTGTAAAATGTGGTGCAATAACTACGTTAGGCCTAAATTTAGGCCTAAATTTAGGATAAGCCTTTTTGTAGACGGGCTAATTTAATCCTAATACCAGGTCAAAAGGTAATTCCCGTATAGACAAGAATCATTGTTATTATTATTTTTATAAATATATTTCAAACTGAAACATGCTGGATCGGTAAGATCCTTTAAGCAGGTAAGAAGGAAATGTTTACCTTTCTTGTGAGTGGACGGAGTAATCCTTATCTCTATATGACCTCGTATGTGATTGGTCGAGAATTATTTTATCGTCTTTTGAAAATTAACTTTGTTCTTTAAACTTGTATTTGAGCAGGTGTGTGTTTTATTATCTTTTAGACCCAAACTCATTTTAAAATCATAGTCATTTTAGCTGTTAAGCGATGCACAAGTTATCTGATTTGTATTAAAAGTGTTTTATTTTTACTAAGTTTATATCATATTTATAATAAATACTTACATTGAGGAATAATTATTAATTTCACTAGAATAGATAATAATTAATTCACTAGTTCATAAGCTAATCACCAGGGCTCAGCATGAGCCACCCAAAGGCAGCCAGCCCCGCACGCGCTGGTGCGTCCCGCCGCGTCCCCGCCCGCAGCGCGCGGGCGCCCGCGGGCACCGCAATATTTCCGCGTTCCCGCGGAAATATTGCCTGCAGCACCTGGTAGCAGTTCTCAGCAGTGGCTACGGAAATTGAGGCATGCTGGCCTATTGACCAGCATGAACTGGTGGTGGTATTATCTATTCTGGTAATTATATTCCTCAGTCTTCTTATTTATTAAATATGATACGCAGTAAAAATGTTGCACATTAGGTAACGTGCCGCTTAACTAAAACTGTTTATGATGTGGTTTGGAATAAGATGATAAAACACACGCAACCAAACTGGGTTTAAGAACAAAAGTTAACGATATTCTCGACCAATATACCAATATGAAGATAATTTACCCGCAGGATCTTACCGATCAGCATATTCGGTTTAATGACTATAAAAATAATAATAACAATGATTCTTTGAAATATACAATGCTGACATGATGACAAGTGCATCAAACGTCTACAAAAGGCAATCAATTTGAGCTAAATTTAGACTATTATGCGCAGAAAGATCGGTTTAATATTTTGACCTGGAAGTGAAATAAATCACTTATCTAAATTTAGACCTAAAATGGTTATTTCAATGCATTTACATAATGCTGAAGTGCGGAGTTATTAATATTTTCGTGATGGTGTCAGTAGCTACATAGATGTAATATAAGAAAACCGACCACTGAATGGCATCAGTGATATATAAATGTAGTGAATAATTGACGCAAATAGGCTGTTTACAATAAACTCCCATGTTATGACCAGCGAAGAAGGCTATTTTTGTTGTTTGCGTACATGGCTAAGGCAAAACGTGAAATCAGGCTGCGTGATAACATAATGAAGGGTAGGAACCGCTCCTGTCGCTGCGTAAATATGCATGTTTTTGTATAAATTTCATAAAATTTAATAAAAGTATTTAAAACGATGAACCATAAAATTATAATGAAAATATTGGCAATTAATAATATTCTTTGTTCAAAGACAATATTGACGTATAAATTTTAGAAAACGAAGCAATTTTAGTTATATTTAGTAATTGGCATAAATGTACGTGTTTAATAAACGCAAAATGTTTTAATGAGAACGTGCGATAAGTGAATATGTAATGGCTGGCTATATTGTGTGTCAACAAATCACAATGATAAATCTGTAAATGCAATGTAACAATAAATCTGGCTATTAGTAATGTAACTAAATCTGTGGCTGTGGTAATGCACTATGTGAATGTCTATGGGCGCTAAATGAATATTGACCAACATATCGCAAAGTGAATATGTGTTCACTAAATGTAGTAATATGTCCTTACTAAAATGTAATCTGGCCATGGGTGTAAGTGTGAGTGAGGTGTTGATGTAAGTATATGTGAGTGTGAGTGTAAATAATGTGTGTGTGTGTGAATATGTGGCTGTGAATACTAATGTAATGTGTGTAGCTGTGGCTGTGTGTGTGTGTGTGTGTGTGTGTTCACAAAAATAACAATAGGCATGAAGTAAAAAACACCAAACATAATAAAAATAATAAAAATAAAATAATAAAATAATAAAGCAATAATAAAAATAAATAAAAATAATAATAAAAATAAATAAAAAGTATAAAAACAAAATAAAAACATAATGTTAATAAATATATGAGTTAAACAGTAAAGCAGAAAGTTAAACAGTAAAGCAGAAAGTTAAAGCAGTAAAGCAGAAAGTTAAAGCAGTAAAACATGAGTTAAAGCAGTAAAACATGAGTTAAAGCAGTAAAACAGTAAAACAAAAGCATAATCCCTTAGGTGTTAAGTAACACCTCTATTGATTTACTGATTTACTGCTTTAAGGTATATGTAATGTTAATGAATATGTGAGTTAAAGCAGTAAAACATATGAGTTAAAGCAGTAAAGCAGAAAGTTAAAGCAGTAAAACATGAGTTAAAGCAGTAAAGCAGTAAAACAAAAGCATACTAATCCCCCCTTGGTGTTAGGTAACACCTCTATTGATTTACTGATTTACTGCTTTAAGGTATGTAATGTTAATAAATATGTGAGTTAAAGCAGTAAATGTTAAAGCAGTAAACATGAGTTAAAGCAGTAAAACATGAGTTAAAGCAGTAAAACAGTAAAACAAAAGCATACTAATCCCCTCTTGGTGATAGGTAACACCTCTATTGATTTACTGATTTACTGCTTTAAGGTATGTAATGTTAATAAATATGTGAGTTAAAGCAGTAAAACATATAAGTTAAAGCAGTAAAACATGAGTTAAAGCAGTAAAACATGAGTTAAAGCAGTAAAACAGTAAAACAAAAGCATACTAATCCCCCTAGGTGTTAGTTAACACCTCTATTGATTTACTGATTTACTGCTTTAAGGTCTGTAAAGTATATGTTTTTAATAAAAATGTTTAAGTGCCTAAAATTAGGATGGGCTAAAATTGACCCATGGAAGACCAAAGGGTTGGTCGTGTGTTTATACATGTGTATAAGTGTAAATGTAAGTGTAGTCATCTGAGTGAGTCTAAGTGTCATAGTGAATGTGTGTATCTTAGTACTGATCAGGTGTGTGTGTGTGTGTGTGACTGTGTGTGAGTGTAAATTTAAGTGTCTATGGGTAAATGTGAGTGTCATAGATGAATGTGTGAATAAGTGTCATAGTGAATGTGTGTATAAGTGTCATAGTGAATGTGTGTGTGTGTGTGTGCGTGTGTGTGTGTGTGTGTGTGTGTATATAAGTATAAGTGTGTATGTGTATAAGTATAAGTGTGTGTGTGTGTGTGTGTGTGTGTGTGTGTGTGTGTGTGTGTGTGTGTGTGTGTGTGTGTGTGTGTGTGTGTGTGTGTGTGTGTGTGTGCACGGATGGAAATAAGTTAGGATAGATCCATACAGGTCAGGTTCGTACCTGTTAGCACAGATCCCTACCAGAGGCTAGGCATCAGTTACCTGGATGAGCTCAAGGCTGGGTGGAGGCTAGGTTCAGGTGTAGGTTAGGTGTAGGCTAGGTGTAGGCTAGGTCTAGGTGTAGGTTGTTTGGATAGGTTAGGTTAGGTTAGGTTAGGTTAGGTTGGGTTAGGTTAGGTTAGGTTAGGTTATGTTAGGTAAGGTCAGGTTAGGTGCAGGTTTAGGCTAGGTGTAGGCTGGGTATAGGGTATCCGGCAAGGTCAAGGCCGAAATATCATGTACATAAAAAGATTTATATATATATATATATATATATATATATATATATATATATATACTATATATATATATATATATATATATATATATATATATATATATATATATATATATATATATATATATATATATATATATATATATAACTCTTTCATATATATTAGCAGCTATATGTGTATAAAGCAACCCTAGCAGTGTGTGTGTGTGCATAGGAGTGTCATAGTGTGTAGACGATGAGGTGTCAGGTGTCGAAACTGGGACAGTGTATGTATCCCATGGCAGGGCATTAGGGGGGTGTGTGTGTATATAGGGTGGGTGTATGTGTCTAGGCATGTGTGTGTGTAGGTGCAGATGAGTGTAAGTGCCTATGGGTGGGTGTATGTGTGTGTATAAGTAGCCTAGCGGGTGTGTGTGTGTGTGTGTGTATAGTAGCGTAACGGGTGTGTGTGTATGTGTGAGAGTGTGTAAGTATGTTTATATGTGTGTGTGTGTATGGATGATAGCGTATTTTACTCTCTTTGTCTCTCGTTGTATATATATATATATATATATATATATATATATATATATATATATATATATATATATATATATATATATATATATATATATATATATAATATACTATATATATATATATATATATATATATATATATATATATATATATATATATATATATATATATATATATATATATATATATATATATATAATATATATATATAAAATGCAAAATCGAGATGCGCTTTTTCTAAACTTTTAATATGGAAATAGCTATTTCCAAAATTTTTGTATGCATAAAAATGATTTATATATAAGTAACATTTGTTTATATATTAAAGGGCATTCAGACGGAGCCCAATTAGTTAAGTTCAATACACTTCCTTAAGAGGCTACGGGTCGAGTTCCAGTTCGGTTAGTGACTGGTATAGGTCACATTTTTTAAATTCCCACAATTCCTTTGTTCATTCTTGTGGGTGGGATGATTCGCATCAGAAGATAGAAGATGTTATGCGCAAGCGCATGTGCATATACATGTATGCGCAAACGCATGGTACATATACATGACTAAGTAGTAGTATAAAATGACATGTGGCGACCATTCCTTAAAGAAGGCCCAATGGGTTCAGGATACCTGTGAAACCTTCCAGAAGAGTACAAGAGCAACTATATATATATATATATATATATATATATATATATATATATATATATATATATATATATATATATATATATATATATATATATATATATATATATTTTGATTTATAACAAAGAACTCGAAATATATATATATAGTGAAAGGCAAATTTGAAAATAGATTCAATGAAAACTATGGTATAGGGGATTGGGAATACCTCCTTGGAGAGCACAGACAGATAAAGCAGTCACGGTGAATGGAATGGGTATAGAGATACGGTGAATGAAACGGGGTAGGAGGGAAGGACTGGGATGATGAGGGTGTGTGTGTGTATAAGGGTGAGTGTATGTGTCTATGGATGCATTCGTGGATATTAAAATACATTCATGAGTTATAGAAAAACGAGGATGCGAAACAGCGAAAAAAACGGTCCGGCTTGGTGCAGTGCGGTGCGGTGCGGTGCTGCGCGGTTCGGCGCGGTTCGGCAGGGCCTTGCGGTTAAGCGAAAACGCGTTGGTGAACTCCGAAACGCCCCCCCACCCTTAAGGGGGGGGGGAAATCCGCGAAAAAAAAAAAAAAAATAAATAAATAAATAAATAAATAAATAAAAAAAAATAAATAAAATCTAAAAAATAAAAAAAAAAATAAATAAATAAATAAAATCTAAAAAATAAAAAAAAAAAAAAGCACCCATGAAGGTAGCTGAGTAAAAAATATCCACCTGATTAGCGATTGTGCTCATCGCTGGTCAGGTGGTAATTGCACGACCGGAATGACTCTCCTACTACTGATGCAGTTGACAGTAAATGCGCCATTAATATGAAATTTGGAGACCCATAACCTTTTTTCGACTCATTTTACGATCTTTCTTCTATGATTTTCTTTCTCTACAGATCTAAAATGATATGTAGAGAAAGAAAACATAAAATAAAACATAATTTCTTATCAATATATAGTTACTAGAGTGTTAGTGGGGGGCTTATGCGAATGTCCTTATATTTTTACCTCGTCCGCTTATAACTGGTTTATTACATTGGTTGATCTGGAATTTAGCGTTTGGGTACACGGCTTTTAAGTTATCATTTTTCCGCTGAATACATCTTTTCCTTTTAATCCTCAGGAATTATTATGACGAAGCATCGACGTATCTCCGCATTTCCTTAAGGTCTCAGTATAACTCTTTTTAAGGCCTGGGGAAGGTAATTTTCATATAAGTAATATACGTCAGTCTTTAAATTGTTCCATTCATGTGTTATGTTTTATTTCTGCTTCGCCCATGATTAGGCTGAGATTCCGATACAGTCGCTGTAGCCAGGACTTTCACTGCGTTTCAGGCTGTGGGAGGGGCTATCTTGCTTCGCTTCTTTTTCATCATGTGTGATTTTTGGCCATTACTGCAATTTGTCAGTTTCGTTTCCAGGTTTTAATTCTGTTATAATAATTTTTATTTATGTAATATCTCGTAATTTTAGAAGAGTCTGGGTTTATCTTGGTGTATATCATATAACTCCACATGAGAACTTTATGGAGTAAGTTTTTTAGTCCCTTCTTTATGTAAAGTGTACTCTTGGTTATAAGAAAGAGTATTCTTAGAAGCCTTCTGGGAGATTTTTGGCCATAATAATTTGATGTTCTTTTTTAGAGCTACTCGTACAGTGACTACGGTTGCGCGCTAACTAATTTTTTCTGTCAGTTTCCAGCCCAAGCAGAGCTTTATACATAGATTGTTTGTAAAGATAGTTTTAAAGCCCCTCACCCATCCAAGCCTTCCGCCGTCAGGAGGTAATCCGTACTGTCTTCTTCCAGTCGTTTAGTTAAAACTAACTAAACAGTTTGTTGGCGGTAATCATATTTCTCGTTCTGTAGGCGCTAAAATGGTACTGTAGAAAGCGACCGGTTTGTCACCTCCTTCAGTAGCGGATAATATCACTGCTGTGGCAGCTGCTTCGGTTGAGTGTATAATGACTTTGAAAGGGTTTGTAGGACTAGGGTAAGCCAGAGCATTTGCTGTTTTTATGGCTTCTTTGCTGTCTTTAAAAGCTTTATCCCCTGAGGGGTCCCAATTGATTCGACGATTACTATAAGGTTTTCCCTTTAAAAAGTGGTAAAGGGGGGCTGTAATATCTGAAAAAACTGCTATAGAGGAGAGATAGAACCCAATCTTTCCTAGATAACTTCTTAATTCTTTAATTGTTTTAAGGCTTTCGTGTATCGATTATTTCCTATTTTAATCACATTTGGGTCTTATTCCGTTTTTATCGATTTGTATACCCTAAATATCGATTTCCTTCCTGGGCTTTTGACAAACTTGGTTGGATTGATACTGATGTTTTAAATTAATTGTACATCTTTTTCAGTACCCTCTTTCAAAGCTAGAAACCTGATGCTCCTCTTGCCCAGTTTATGTGGAGTTTATACCGCAAGAAATAAAAGATATCATCACCTCTTCATAAATACAGGTTCATCATGTGTTCGTGGAGGCCTCTGCATTCAGATATCGATTGAAGTGCTTGGACACCCGAGAGGGCGAGTCGCGCGACAAAATCTCCTATCGGCAAGTGACATTCGAGATGAAAGACCCAGATTATAAAGTGATTAGTGAAGTATCCATCATCGAGACATAGACGGTAGAAGAAGTGAAATCCCACAGCTAAAACGACTGGGTATTAACAACTTCTAATGTTGTGAGCGCACTACTGCATTTCTAAATTACTTTAATCATTTGCATCCTTGAGGTGCCGGGAGGTCTATAGAAGTTTACACCATCCTCCGCTCGTTTTTGTTTAGACTCCCATAAAACCTCCGCTTGGTTTGATAAGTTCTGACGCGCCCTCCCGTTTTTAAGTAATTACCACCTGGAGCCATGGTGAGTTGGTTCGTCTTAAGGGCATACGGCTTCGCGCCTGTGTTTGTCTAAGTTTAGAGTATTTGTTCAATGGAGATCTCATTCGCCTTAATTATTCCTTCATTTGCTTCAAGATTTGGTATGTATGTTTGTGGGCGACAATTTTTATGGTATTAGTTTGCTGGGTGAGTCGTTATAGTTGCGTGTGGGTGTGGGTTGCTTTCTTTGGCAATTTGATTCGCTTTTAAGAATCATTTCTGGACAGGGGTTCTGTTTATGGGTCATTTTTTTTATATCCTCTTTTTTTTTGAATAACTTTTCTGTTTTCTGGTTTTCTTTATATTCCTTTTAATCCCGCTGGTACCTTTGGATGCTTTTAGGATTTCTTCCAGTCTACTGTGTCTTCATCTCTAATATTTGCTTTTTTACTTTTTCTATCGAGTAGGTGGTTCTGTTCTCGTTTGTTGGGTTATTAGGAAGGACTGGATTCTTTTTTGTCTTTTCGGTGATTTAGTATATTCTCGCTTAGAACCTGGTGGTTCCTTACAACTTTTAGATTGTTCTGACAGGTCTTCGTTGCAGTGGAGTGTTTTTTCTGTGGTTTTCTAAATCTTTATAGGTGTATTTCTAGTCTTTCTTTACATATAACTTTGCAGTTCCTTTCTACATTTTTGTTCTGCATTCATCTTGTTTTAAATTCCTCAATCGATGTAGAGTTTATACAATGTGATAGACTCATACAAGTTTGGGTGTCGAGATACGGGATTTCTTCTTTAATCTAATTATACAATATATCGCATCGTTCTTCTCTTATATATATATTACGTTTTATCATAGCTCTAGTCTGATATTTCATTTTTAAATCAGCTGATGCCGTGGATATTCTATATGATCACGGCTGGTTGCGAAGTGGGTTTTAAGGAAAAGAAGAGTGTGCTCTAAAAATGATAACGGGAGAAAGTATAAAGGATTTCTATCTGCTGCAAACTTGTTAAAATTATCATATAAACTCATACTACCAATTCATGCATTTTCTTTTTTTAATTTTACGAGAATGGCTTTCCTATGATTTTGCGTGATAGATTCACTTTTCGGCTCTCTTTTTTCGGGTGGTTTTGGGTTATGTTCTTCGGTCTCTTTTTCTGTCAAAGATGGATTTATAACGATAACTCTTAATCATAATTGAAGAAAAGATTGATATCGTTGTGTGTGGTTATACACTTATGAAATGCACAAGAATCCTAGTTTTCATAACAAAATATATCTGGACTAGTGTCTATTAATTTTCGCATATAAAGCACTTTTAAATATACGTACTTCAGTTTGCTATCAACCAATATAGATAGGGTTACTCTTTTGGGGCGCTGACCTCCTCTCTCTCCGTCCTTGTCAATGCTCTTATTGCTTATGCAACTAATCATCGGAGTGTTCCATGGGTGTCGAAGATGTTCTGGTTTATATTAACTCAGTACATTTTTGGACAGGTTCCCAAGTAATATAAAGCATTTTTTACCATAAAGCCGAGCTGTTGTTATATGATTTATTTTTATTTTTTATTTGATGGAGTTCGTACTTTTCATGTGGTGCACATATTCACCCGGTGGAAAGAATCGGATGATGGTCAAAGCATATCTTGTTTCTGTCGCATTTCTCATCCGGATGGTCGATATTGTGGATATTTGAACTGATGGATTAGGTGCTATGGATCGAGGACATGGTGGGAATGTTTTCTGACCAACTTGCAGGTGCATTTTCAACCGTTCGTATTCTCGATTCTTGCTCATCGATAATTTTCATCTGCTTATAGCAGTGCAGTAGATTGCCATCATTTGAGTCTTGTGTTTTATAGTTACAAATCCTTCTACATTCTCTCGGTTTCACGTTATCCTTGTGATGGTGTGCATTCTTTTCCACCAGTGCCACACAATGGTCTGTTGGAATTTCTCTTTCATTCATCTGTAGTTTCTAACTGAACTTAATTTTCTCAGATTTTACGCTGCATGCGTGATTACTAGCGCATATTCGGCTTATTTTTGTAAGTGGATGGGGTATGGCGGGCAAGATATTGCTTTTTGGATATACTCATCCGTCTTCTCTATAGATCATGCGTCATATATCCAATCTAGCTTTCTGATTATACATTATATTATTTTTATACCTTAGTAGGTCACTATGATCACATTTAATATGTAAATTTTTAAAATGTGCCGGAAATTTTCAACTGCTCATTACTATAGTAGGCTATTAACTTAAGCTGTGTAATATTATATTTTTATAATTTGTAATATTATCATTTAGCTGCTACTTTATAAATATTTATATTTATGAGACAGATAGAATCATAGCGCATATTTTTATAGTTAAATAATATTTGTTTTTTCAAATTGTGTAATCATATATAATGTGGAAATAGTATTTTGAATTTATTCTTTATAATTTTTTTGTCCATCGAGAGGTGATGCGCATGCAATCCCTTCATTTTCCTAGTTGTTTAGTTGAACGTGGGTTTTGTAGCCTTTTTATTCTCACTTCATTTAGTCATTGTTCTTGACATTCCATGAGTTTATCACAATTTCACTAGTTATTTATTTATTTAAGAACTATTACTATTTTCAAAGTTTCAGTATTTTTTAGCGGTCTTGGTTTCGAATCCTATTAATTTATTAGAGGAGCTTTGACTCTATTCTCTTATTTATTTAAATAAGGTGTTAGTTTGAAATATGATTCATATGTTGTAGTTGTCTGTGTTTTAATTTAATAGTTTTAATGATAATTATTTATATATTAATTATTATTGATTCTTTATTTATTTTAATTTTATATTATTAATTATTTATTTATTTTCTATTCTTTTTTTATTTTATAATATTATAGTATTAATTTATTATTACTTCATACTTTACTTACGTTTTTTGTTCGTCTGTCATGATTTATGTATATTATTATTATTATTATTATTTAATTATTTATTATTGTGAATTGACACTTATATTTTAATAATGTATTGTATAATCAAATATATTTATTATTGATTAAGCCGGAGTCAGTCCTCTTATAATTTTCAATTATTATTAATTTTTATGGTTTTTTTCGGCGTTTATTATTTGTAGATAGTCTTTTATTTTTAAAGTGTCAGTAAGTAGTGGCTAGGTAAATGGAGGAATATAAGGTAGGATTCTTTTGAGTATTAATTTTTCCATTCGTTATTCTGCACTGTACAATGAGTTTTTATGCATACGTTATTTGTGAATTATTACTTGGTTTGTGTTTATTTGTCATCACTTTCGAGTGGTTTCAGTTCTATATTATCGTGGAATATAACTTATTATATTCATGCATCCAGGGGGGCGCGTAGTTATTCAAATTATTTTATAAATGCAATTACATTTTTCTGTATAATAAGAACATAAAAGGCGAGGCACAGCATTAGCTGCCCTGTGTACATGATTTTGTATAAAATATTTACTGATAATGAGGGGCTTAAAACTACCAAAAATTTATATTCAGTTTTTTTCTCTATTTTGCCTCTTGATGCTTATTAATCATGAAGAAAAAATTTAGCTCCATATTAGTTGTAAGTGTGGGTTTGTGATATGGTATACTAGTCAATTCGACTATAATAAGTTTTCGGATTCTGTTAGTAGAGGATAGGTTAGATTGTTATTCTTTTCTCACTATATTATTATATTTCAGTGGTAGTAAATAAGAGAGATATAAATATATTATTAATAGGGAAATTCAATTAACTTCTCTTATCCTTTGATTGAGCAGATTATATGGTGTTCTATTTTCCTATTTTCTTTTTTGAGGATGATAGCACACGATTGCATAGAGTTTGGGCTTGGTAGCGGCGTTCGACACATTTTTAATTATTCTCACTGTTCTTCTAATTTGCTATTATAACGTTTTATCTTATATCTTTAAACGTATTTAAAAATACTCACAGGAAACTGAAGATATCTCATAAGCCTTTGTTTAATTCTGGTTCGTCCAGCTTGTATATATCCTTGGACAGTCGTTTCACACACCACCAATCTCGCGGTTATATTGTCGGGCTTATTTCTGCTGGGTAATGTGACCAGGGGTGCCGCTGGCCCACAATGGTTATGGACCCGGTGGGCTTCCTCTTGCTTCTCTAGCTCTTGAGTGTAAAGGGTTATTCAGACATTTTGAATACGTCATTGTCTCATCTCTTGGAGACTGCATCTGTAGTCTCTGTACTAGCCCAGCCTCTGCTGATCACGACGGGTTTTGGTGTGGTCTGGCTGTAGGGTTAGGACTGTGTTCGACACGGGTACCTGTTTCGCGGCCTATTTCCCGAATTTGTGTCTTTTGTTGGGTACATAGATACGATAATATATGCAAGACTTCCTGTCCCCAGGTGATGTGCCGGGAACCCCACTTTGGTTGGTTCAGCGAGTGGCTGCTGCTCGTTGTTTTCGTCTGTTGGGTCTGTTTCGGGCAACTTAGCAAGCGATGCCGCCATTGTTTTTGCGCGGCGTTGCTGTCGATTTCATCTTTTTGGTTTTGGTTGTCAGAGTCCCTATTAAAGTTTGGCGGTTTCTAACAGCTTCACACTCTTACATGTCGGTATTGGGTATTTCGGGATAATAGAGCTTTCTTCTATCAAACTAAGATATACAGTGGGTAGTAAACCCCCATCATATACGTTTTCCAATCATATATTTTTCAGTTGGATCGGAGAATTTGACTTAGATAAGTATCTTGTGTGTGTTCTGTTTACGTGTGTTCCCATTGTGATCTTTTTCATATCAGTCCACAATTCAAGCTGACAGCTTTATCTATTATATAGATATGGTAGATCTTTTACCCTGTCAGTTATTGCTTTGTGTGGTAGAATCTTAATCATGTCATTGTTTTTACGAAATACGCCCTTTCTTTCACCATATTGCCAACCACACATTCTCTTGTTTAAAAGTTGGGTTTCGCTGGTCTAGTTTATAGTATCTTTTACCGATCTCATATTAGATCAGAGGGTATACAGAAGACCAATTGACCATTTGTCTCAATACGATATGTTGTGTGGTCGGACATCGTGGATAGGATGATACTGGAACATACATGTTACTAATCTTATAAAAGGTAAGTAGGTACTAGCCTATAGTACCATTTCCATAAAGTTCTCTAGCTTGTGTTCACCTTAATACAAAAATTTCAATACTTCAATTTCCGTTTTAAACAAAGGTTGAGATAGTTAGTTAAATTCTTTTTTAGTAGGTATTATTATTCATAATTTATTATTAATAATATATTGTTACAATTTCCGATTGACGGACTTTTGGTTTATTCTGTCACTCATCCCTCTCTGCGCTCTTTAGTGTTAAATTATATTTACTTCTATATTATCATCTTTTTTATATTATTATCTTTCATTATTTATCTTATTTATATAAAGTTAAAGTCTACTTCTATTATCACATCTATCTCGAGTTATATTCTCGTCTATTGGCAGTTCGTCTTGGTTCGACCTATAATGCCTCTTTGTACTTTGATAGACGTTGTAATTCTAGTTTTATCTTTTAATCATCATTCTATGAGAGTAGGTTTATGTGGGGCTCGATATTTACCTCGAGATATAGTATTCTTATATAATAGCATCTTCTTTAGATAAGTTGGAGTATATAATTTTAATTCTCTTGATTTATTACCATAAAGTTTGTTATTTTAAAGTGAGATAAAGATGGAGATCTAGTATTAAGTTTTTCGTAAAGTTTGTCTATCATTGGGGTTGATCGTCAATATGTAATTTAATTGTTTGAAAATAGTGGGTAGGTTTATGGTATGCTGAGGTTATATTACGACCAGTTGTGAAACTCTCACTAAACACGTCGATACAGAGCGATTATGAGCGAAGATCTTGGTATGTTATTTATTTATTTGATTTGAATTTTATCACCTTCACATTTGATTTATAAGTCTTAAGTGGAAGCGCTGATGTTATTCTCAGTATTATGTTACACTTACCTCTCTGTTCTCTTGACACATTTTTAGTGCGGACATTTTCTCGTGGCGTTGTTAGTCAGAGCCAATCTTTCCATCACGCTTCGGGTCGAGATGTGTGTATAGACACACTTCTCACGCAGATGAGAGGCTAGGGCTTATCGGCTCACAGCTTAACCGAGGATATCGAATTGTTTTGAGTCTTTCAGAGAAAGTTGAGAGTCAGGTACTTATTTTCTTGTGAAACCGGCATTATATCTACTGCGAAAAGAGCTGATGTCTCTATGGGCAGAACTTTGTCGTAGACTCTTCGGGTCTTTGTGGACTTCAGTGCTCGGGATACTATCATCGTACGCTAAGTTACCATCTA
Organism: Trachelipus rathkii; assembly: GCA_015478945.1. NCBI lineage: Eukaryota > Metazoa > Arthropoda > Malacostraca > Isopoda > Trachelipodidae > Trachelipus > Trachelipus rathkii. The sequence goes on from JABUQX010036648.1 coordinate 30,710, forward strand.
GGATACGATTTATAAATAAAGGAGATCTCTTCTATTTATTGGTTTGACGATTGGGATGTAGTGGAGTCGGCTAAGCTTTGCCCATGATTGTGTATAGTATTTGTTAGAGATGACAACTAAGATTGATAATATTTGAATATTTTAGGAAGAGGTATCCACGCTTATGTGTGGGGTGTGTCTTTGTAAGCAACTTCCTACCCACATGAGCTCAGTTTGTTTCACTTATGTCTTCCAAGAACATCGATCGCATTAAGTATATATTTATATCTGGTAAGCCTGCGATAATACTTGGCCACGTAAATAGTTTGGTATCGCTCACTCACCTCACTTAGAATAACGAATATACTATCTCTTTCTTATGGGATATGTGTGTAGAGCGACCTATAGTTTATTTATAATAATTAGAATAATCTATACGAAAAACGCATCTTCTAGTTTATAAACCATGTTGCATTATAGGTTGTACGACTACAATTAATTAGTATTTTCGTACATTTAAATATAGCTGAGGTACGCATATTCATTATTGGCTCGCTATCTTACATAGAATAGAGTTGGAAATTTGTACTGGGTGGTTTGGCAAGGGAACAATAACGCAGCGACACTTTACGTCAAAGTCAGAAGATACAATATAGCAGTGAATCATACATCACTCCTAATTATTTTCTTATATTTTTTGATTAATATATTGATAATTTTTTATTTCTCTGGCGCTAAGCGTATGTGAGATGCAAATACCATATTTATTTTTTAGTATAAATTAATATAAAGTAAGGGAGACTTACATGATTGAAAGACTTTAATATAGGATGCATATTGAAACACTTCGTTGGAGTATTATCGACGCAGTAACAAGGATGTAGGAGATATTATAAAAATTCGCTTCTTCACCGTCCTAGATACATTTATATATTCATCAGATCGAAGCGTCGAAATTAGTCTGCTCTGCGAACATCTCAGACGCTGGAATAAATCGCAGCAGTGAAGTGTGAAGGCGTGGCTGATATTTGAGATGTTTCTACATTGTGTGTTAAGTCAGTAAATTGTTTCCGTTTAACGTTGTATGAAGTTCTGAAGACAGAGTATAACATCAAAACACAGTGACACAGTAGCTTATTGACAGATTATATGATGAATGGAGCCTAGATAATAGAATTCGGCTAGCGAATATATTTCGCGTAGAATAATTGCGCTCTCATACAAGAATTATGTAATCGTCAAGAGAGAACTAACTCTCGTGATTAATGTTTCATCTACTTATATTATTTTTCAGATATTATTCTTAGCTTGGTATCTGCTAAGCGGCAAATAATATTCACCTTTCAAAGATGTGTAACACTCTTTGATCGCATAAGCGAAGAGTCGGTTGTCTAAAATACCGGGCAATGAGCGACGAAGCGCAGAGTAGTCGCGCTTTATCGCGATGCGGCCGCTTGCTTCCTTTCTCCCGCTGATCATACTGGACGACAAATTGCTCTCACATTTAAAGAAGAGGGGAGAGAATAAGTTGACTATTCTGCATGCGTTTCGCTGTAAGACCACGGAATTTAATTATACTTTAGTTGACGCGTTTTGGCTGACATAAAGACGAATTTTAGGAAGAGATGGTATTATCTCACAGGAGATAGATAGCAAAATAATATGTTCTCTCACAGTGCCGTATAACCCTTAGGTCATTATACGCTAAATTCGCTTTATTGAATTCCACGACCATTCCCTAATATATAGGCTTCAGTTCCCTAATTATATAGTTTTAGACTTTAAATCTATAAATAATTTAACCTTACTTATTAATATTTAAATTTTATAATATTATATATTATATATTATATATTATATATCTTATATAATCTATATATTATATATATTATTTATAATTATATTTATTTATTAGTATAACTATTTATATATGAGTTATTAATAATATATAACTCTAGTGTATTCTATATATAATAACTCACTGAGATAATTAAATAATATAATCTCACTGTTGCTTTTTTGAACTTAAACCTCTCAAGAGTATCTGATCCTGTAAAGGTAAATTATCATGAGATTCGAATTATCTTATCTTTATAGTCCTATTTTACATACTCCCATATCGATTATTTATTTTATCCTTTTACTTGACAATCATCTTTCCACAACCTTCTTATTTGCCAAATAACTGAACTTTCTCCCAAACCCGTTATATCTAATTGCAGCTTATGTCATGTAACACTAAATCAAGTCAATACCGAAACGCATTTTATTATCTTAACGTCGGTATGCGATAGAATTTACTTAATTTGTTGTAAATTAGTATTATTTGCGTACAAAGTACATTAAATTAATAATCTTCTGTCTTTGAACTCTTCATCTATTTTAAAATTCCTATGACATTTCTGGATTTTTATTTTGGGCATTTTAAAGGTTTTTTAATGTTTTATATATATATATACTATATATAATCATATACCTATGATATATATATATATAATATTATATATATATATTATAATATAATATATTAGAAATATATAAATATTATATATATTATATATATCTTATATATATATAATATATTATTAAATAATATATTATTATTTATATATATTAATATTAGTACTATATATACTATTTATTATAAATAATAAAATATATTTAATCCGGTTGGCTTGACGCACGGGTGCGTGTGGCGTGATGACTCAAAAAATTTCAATATCTCGGTACAGTTCTGTTAACTAATGATGCGGTACGGTGCGAAGACTGTTTATTGTGACGTGCAGATAACGGTAAGAGCGAAGACAAAGATAGAAAATATTTATAGCAGATGCGGTACGGTGCGTACGATGAATAAGAGCCTTTTGGATTCGCCACGCGCGCACCGCACCTTAGATGTCCTACTAATATTTTCGAAGATAAAAGTTTATAATTATGTTTAAAGTAATTATCATTGAAAGATTGAACGTACAATAACTATGTAATTGGATATATAAAATATATACTAATATATGATATATAGAATATATTTATTATATATAGTAGTTGTATATAGTATTATATAATATATAATAATATTATATATTATTCTATATATTCATTTATTAAATATATTATTATATATAATAATTATTAGTAATTAATTAATATATTAATATATTTAGTTATTTAGCTATACTTATTACTTATTACAAATTTTATTTGTCTACGATTTCCAATAACGAAAGACTTCCAGAAATATATAATCAGTCACGTATGTTAATTATAAATACATAATATATATATATATAGTCTATTATATAATTTATATTATCGAGCCTGGATTTTTATCTCAAGAAAATTCATCTAAGTTTGATATTTTATTAATGGGGAGACCCCCCCTAAAATTGTGACTGGTTACGGTGATAGATATACAAAAGAGGTGATGAGGTTGGTCTAAAGCATCTTAGTCATCAATCGGTAACCAAATGCTAACCCGTGCCTCATTGTCGTTAAAAAAAAAAAATATTACATTGAATAGAAATATATTGTGATATTTCGTATAGTGAAATTTTATTCTAACGTTTCTATGATATTTAGATTTCTCTATCTTTTTTATTATATAAGATCAGATTAGAAAGATTGGTATTATAATTTAGGTCCTTTTATGTATAGATCTTAATTTAAAAATTAAACATTCGTGATTTGAAACACATTTGGTTATAAATTATGATTCTCTCCCGCTATGGATGGGCGGGAGGGGCGTTCCTATATTTTGTTGGATTTCTTTGGTCGCTCTGTATATAGGCTCTTGACCGCTCTTGATTACATTAATAAACTATAGTTTCCCATATAATTTTTGCATTTTAATTGTGTTCAATGTAAAGCGCTAGTAAAGATAAAAAAATTTTTTTTTTTAGGACTAAATGATTTTAGGGTAATGGTACGTCGTTATTTCTTTTGGTCAAAATAGCCAGCAAGACCAAGAGATAAATCCATAAAAGTTCAATTACTTTAGCAAAGAGAGATGGAAAACAATCTATGGATTAAAATCCTTTAGTCATAATTACTACAAATTAGTGTAGAATATAGAGTATTATATTAGCTTTTACTTATAATTTTAATGCATTGTCGTAGTGCGCTTAAGATAGTGTTTGTAGCCCAGCAGCCGGATTTTTGTCTGTCACACGCCTTCATACCCTGATCTGTCTCCGTCAACAGGGATGGTGCGTGCACGCAGACGCAAATAGCCATAACCGTGGTCATCTATCGGCTGTTACTATCGGCTTAGTATATATAATAGTGTGGGTAGGAAGAGAAAAATAGAGTGAGAAAGAACAAAAATCATAAATTCAGCTCGTGACCAACAGCATATCATTTTCGTGTGTGGTGGTGTGAATTATCCGTGGTGGGTCATACTTATATGCGATTGCTCGCACCGAACAGAACAGTGGTATAGAGTATGGTATATCTCATCTAAGTGCGCTATAGCCGTGTGCAACACCATTATAGAAATTTTTGCGCAGTGTTACAGGGCATCACTTCTTGCAGCTAAAAGGTGGCGTGTGTGAAAGAAGCGGGGCACAGATGTAATATAATTTGTTATGACTCGACATTTTACATATTATATATACGGCATACTGACTTGCAGTAGGTTATTTTAGCTCCAATAAACCAGAGGTTCTTTCCCGCCCATGTTTATTCTGATTATACACAATTAAACTATAATCGCAATATTACATTAAACAAATCTATTTTTTATTATATATTACTGAAAAACTATCATTATTCTCTCATATAATAAATAATCAGACCTCCATATGGAATAATTTTTTTATAGTTATTCCAAGTTCATATTTATATCTATTTTATAAGGAGAGAAGGGAACGACCGGATATATATTCTTACTTCTGGGAACACTTTGGCCTGAAGGTTTTATTATTACTTGTTAGAAATATAATAAACCCATAGGCACCATACAGTTTTAAAATATAGATAGGCAGGCATAGTAGTAATTCATGGAGAGGAGTTATTACATTACATTTACAAGTATTATTTAAATAAAGTTTCTCAAATAATGTTTTCTGAGATGTATCAAGGGATGATGACGTTTTTCCTTAGAGTGTTAAAACTGATAACATTAATTTCTGCCATATCAAATGCGGATGAATGGTTTTTCGGAGATGCCTATCAAATGCGGATGAATTTTTTCGGAGATGTATCAAAACAATAATATTTTTCCCGAGAACAACAACTGTAAAAATGTTCTAACGAAAAGTGACAAAAATGTCACAACAATTCAATTATTTTCTTATGAGAAAAATAAACAGGTGAAGTTACTTTCTTATGAGTAACATGTCTTCATGGCGTTGAAAATTTTGTTGCGAGTGACAATTCTGTCGTTTTGTTGTAACATTCATTTGGACGGAATTCGTAACGAATTGCTTGGAAGAAGGATACATTAAAAGAGGAAAAATTTGGAAGGAATACGTGTGTGAAGTTGAATACACCACGAAAAAAAGATCATGGATCCCACTAACCACGAAATACTGAAGCCTAAAGATAAAAAAGGAAAAGGAGATTGAGATTACGGATTAATAATTTGTAATAATGTTATGACGAGGTCATAACATAAAGATTGGTGAAGAAGAGCGTTGTTAATCACAAATTTTGTATTACAAAAACATACTCGGATTCAACATTCATATTTATAAACAAGGGGGTAGGCTAGTCAGGTCTTGTCTAATCTCGTGAGTCATTTTCAAATAATGAACGATTGTTCCTTATGTGAGGTCATTATTCTTGTGACGTCACTACTTTCATAATATAGTCCAAAAACATTCTAACATAATATATCATAATTTTTCAAATTGAATCATAATTTTCGCGCAGAAACATAACTTTTTTTTTGTAGACTAAACGATTATCCCTTGTAATTAATTATAATAATTAAATAAATTAACATAGCAAGTTTTATAAATTGTTTTGTAAGATTTATTTATTTACTTATTTATGATTTATTAATTTATTCTTCAAAAGAAAAATATTAAGTTTTTATTTTATTTAATGAAGATTGTAAATAACATTTTAATATAACACTAATTCTTTCTTTAACATTCAAAAAATAAAAAACAGCGATATAATTATAATATACTAATATACTATATATATATATATTTAAATTTTAAAAATATATATAATATATATATATAATATATATATATATATATTATAATATATTATATATATTATATATATATATATATATATATATAGAAAATCCGAAAAAGATATCTGATTCCTCCATCAACGAAGCCTTATAACTTATCAAAAAACATCGATGATCCTTCAATGGGCCAATCTGAACACATTCGGTGAACTTCTGAATGAAAAAAGGTAATCATATTTCCTGTGTTGTGAATCCTTAGGTTTATCCTTAATAAGGCAGTGTTAAAACTTTTTCTCTTATTTGAATTTATTGTTGAAGGCTCTTTCGTCCTTTTTGATCATTTGGCTAATAATTTAGTCAGTGTTGAGAAAAGTCTATATAATTAAGAATTTAAATTCATCTTTTTTTATAGGATTTCAATTTGAGGGTAGTGTGTAAGTTTCAGTTAGTTCTATTCCAAGTCTCTCACCATTTTATTTAATGGGTCGAAGGTACACCACCCCAATCAAATGTCGACCACCGTTCGCTACCATATCTACTCCCTAAATGCGCAATAACGCCGGATACTCCGGTATTGCTGTATGTGCTAGCCAATTTAAAAGGAGGGGTCATGGTAGTATATCATTGACAACTGCAAGCGGTGAACCGCGCTCACTCTACTTAG
>JABUQX010036649.1:0-10000 GCA_015478945.1 Trachelipus rathkii
AATGGCAACATTCAAACTCTGATTACTGATATTACTCCTTATTATATTTATTTTCTCATTTATTATCTTTATTATTCAACCGTTTTTGGGAGCTTGTGATCGCGGTGAGGTTGTTTATGTGGATTTTTTTTTCGAGCTTGTCTCCGTGGTTACAGAGAGATAGAAGTAATTGTGCTAGTTTTGTTTTTCTCTTTTTTTTCAAAATGGTGTCGCTGGATATGTGATATCAGTTTTTGGAGCTGGGTGGTTATAATGATTCTATTAAAATATTAGCGACATAGAGAGGGAATAAATAATGATGCATAAGGCTATTTATTTTTGGGAATGCACTGATATTTTTTACATTTACATTGATAGGATTATTTATTATATTTATGCATTAATTTATTCTCGATGTTCTCTCTATTATTTTTTTATTAGTATATTTTTATTTTTTATTATCTTTCTTCTGGTATTTCGTAGTTTTCTTATCATGATGATATACTCTTTATTATATTTTTATTTTATTAATATATATACAAATATAATAAGCTTATAGCCAGTTGATTATTTTATATTATGATAAAATTAAATAAAAAAAAGTATTTTATTAAATATATTATTAACTAATAACTAGAAATAATTATTATTATATGATTGTTAAATTTTTAAATTGATTTGACTTTTAATGTATATATTTCATTTTTTAACTTTTAATGTGATTTACAAAATTATTCTGACTTCTTCGTTACCACTTCAATATTTATCTTTTAGTCTATCTTTAACGGCCTTCTCTTTTTGTGACCGCAATAGTGAGATTAAGGCGTGGATTTCGTGTGAATAGGTAATTAATGAGAGTCAGATGTGACACACGGAGATACTAGGGCATTCTCGATGGATTTGAGAGACCATAGTCGTGGTGCCTTGTCCTTTGACTCTTACAATTATCTGGTGAGGTATTTTTATCAAACTCTCGTATTGTGTGAGTATCGCGATCATAAAATATTGGGTGAGTCTTTATAATTGGTACATTTGTATGGTTGATCTGGTGAGCACATCAACCTATGGATATGTTCGTATATGAGTTTCATCCATAATAGGACCCAGGTGGATCTGATTTTTCTTCTAATAAATGCCTCATCTACAAGCCCTAATCACATATCACTTACTGTTTATAATCACACATTTCTTTCTCTTGCCTCTATACACAAATTCATCTATTTTTGTATTCTTCGTTACGCATATAATATAAAATCGTTGGTGTTAGAACACGTTATCAATTTCACATTATTGTATTCATCTACAGTGAACATGCACATTTCCTGCCACGTTTCGTGCAGTATCCCACACACTTTGTGCGAGCTCGTGGAAATCTATTTACGGTCTAACCAAGCACGCTATATTCATCCTTTCGCCTATGACCAAACCATGCACTACTCTAATCACATTCAAAAGCAATTCACGTGTGTGTTCGCTTATTTCCACTCTCTATGCTGGCCGTCAACTTATGCTACTACTGGATATACAACTTCCTTATAAAGTGCTAAGTCGAATTTGTGATAATTCTTCTCTATCATCTCCTATTGCTCTTACTTATGTTCTAAATCATGTGTTCGTCAATCGCTGAAATCACATATGCAATATTATAAGATCTCAATATCTCTTTCTATATATACACGACAATTATGACTCACTATGAGTATCCCACATGATCAACATAGAGTTATACTCAATGTAATTGAATTTTGACAGATTCTATAGACCATATATTCTATTCTCATTATATTCGTGCATTTAATGTAACTGCTATGAACACTCAAGACTATCTACGCTTATTTATCCATGTACTTACTGAAGAGACGTGTTTCTATACTGATGAGCTTTCTCTCAGCCACAATTAGACCATGTCGAGTTCTCTACTCGCGTAACTTTACTAGCGCATTGCACCTTCGGCACTACCGTCTGTGTACACTCTCAACATCACTCACAGTTTATGCGTGATTTAGATAAAACTGCGAGTGCCTTCAGATCTTTGCCTTATCGTCATCTTTGTCTGACAAATACTTTAATCCTAATCATACTTTCTATCATAGCTATAGTGGTGAAGAGAATGTTCTTCCTTTAACAAATTAATTCCATCGCTAAATTCTTTAACTCGTAATCATATCTCTTCATCGCTTTGACACTCAACAAAGCTCCAATTTAAACACTACATCTTTGTGTCCCATAATCTATAGGATCCGGATACGGCATACTACAAATCATCTCTACTAGTTTGGACATCATTGAGCTCAAAAATATTCTGAGTTTCTTTTCACAGAGTCATTAATTTAAAAACATCGCTTTTAAATTCTTTCGTATTCTCTCTATATTTCTTATTTCCTTTTTTTCTCAATATCTTAATAATATTTCTGCTATTCCTTTTCTTTTAATTTTCTCTTGAGATATTCTCAATTGCATATACTAATACTAGGAATTTTAACTCTAAGGCACATAAAGCCAGATTTCAACTTAGTGTAGATAATTAATTCACTATAACTCAAATCAGTTAATAAGCGCTACTCATTGTTATATAAACAACGCTCTTTCTAAACATCTTATATCACATTATATAAGATTGTCCATAGAAGCACTAACCACCATACACCATACTAATAAGAATATCAACCGTTTTGCAATAACATGTTTATTATGATTTCCTGTATATATACTGCTCATATATTAGCAATATTATTCCACTATGTATGCACTCTTAATAATTGATGAGTTGCGCGAGATGCATACGAAATGTAAATAGATGATCTTTACTCTTCATTCCTCATTTTCTCAATTCAATCTTGCTTCAACACGAAAACAGTTTTGAGGTTTCATAATTGCATCTATTCTACTTTGCATAACATCGCACATCAGATTTTTCTCTAGCGACTCCTCAGTTCTTATCAGTCACTCGGAGGTCTTACCCTTATCGGTCCAAAAATACTGACATAGGCATATACACATACTTTTCCTCCATAAACTCAATAAATTCTTTTATTTCCCCCCCTATACACTTTTTCTATTCAGTTTTCCTCCCCTTTCCGTATCAGTCTCCCTCTTTTATCTCTTAAAAAAAACATGATAAAGTGATGGTGTAGTTTAACTCATAAATTCCAATATTTCGCGATAGACATAAAACGATTCTGTAAAGATCAAAAATATCAAAAAAATCAATAAAATAGAATATTCGATGTTTTTTTCAATAAGTCGCGAAAATCCCCAACCTCGTTCTAGAACATAATCAATAATAGGAATTTAACCATAATTCTTTTCGTGTTACAACCTGAGTATTATTATTATTAGAATCCAATTTTCATTTGGTATTCAAACGTGGCAAGATTTTACACTTGCGAGAAAAAGCATGGACAATGAAAGATCAACAGATGGTTTATTTTTCATTTGGATGTCTTTCATCTGACAAATGTGAGTCCCTTGGAATCCTTATGAGTATTATGATTAGTATTTACTCGTTTCTGGACTTGTCAATGTTACTTACTTATTATTATTCTCTCAATAATTATTACAGCTTAATTTATTTATTTTATCATACATACATAATTTTTACTTTAATATAAATTTCTCATTATTAAATAATATTATTTTCATTCTTATTTATTCTCTTCATTTTCATTTATTATTACTTTCCGCTATCTCATATATCGTTTGAGATTTCATTTTCAGCCCAGTAATTCTGTAATCTATACTTAAAAGATGCAGATTTAGCGCATTCTTTTCACTTTTCCTTCACCCTAACAGATTACCTCTTTCAAATTTAAAATTCAATTTTATATCATTATTAATATTAAACTTATTAATTCCTATCCCTATTGAAAATGACCTTATTTGCCCTAAGTAGGTATGTCAAGTTATGTATTGAACCTAATTCCCATGCCGATCCAAACCAGCACGTACTATCAAACTATCAAGCTTAATTTGGTAGTTTTAACAGCAGATAAATTTTTAATTAAGCTGTTAGTTTTTATAGCCACTCCCTCCACTATTGTTTAATTTTACTAGTACTGAGTTCTGGATTTAATTGATGTTGCTTGTTTGTGAGGTTTGCATTGTGCGTAATTAGTACCTTTTTATTATTTCTTTATTGTTTATTAATATATGTAATATAATAATAGTTAGTTATTTTTGAGTGTAAGTGTCCTCTTCTATATTAGTGTTAAATGAGTTGTAATATATTTGGTGCTTTTATGGTACCTCTTAATACATTTATATATTTGTGTGTTTATGATGTGTGCGTGCATTTATATGTGTGAGAAATTATGTATGTTTGATTATGTATATAATTTTTAACATTTTTATCTAATGTCTCACATCTTTTCTCTTTTCGGGTAATTATGATATGCAAGAAAATAATAATAATAATGATGATGATGATAATAAAGGAACAATAATCTATGCAGCTATTCCAGTATTAATTGGCTGGATTTTAATTGGTAAATATTATCAAATGTTAAATGTTTTAAAAAATGTTAAAATAAGTTGTTAATATATCTGAGTAATGTATTCCTTAAAATGGAGGTTAATATACATCCATAAATTCCTCAATGCTATTTAATTTATCAAATTGAACATTGGATCAAACCACTTTATCATCATAACGTAGCTTTAAACATAATCGCTTGTCCGCGGCTTAGACTTGAGCGCAATTTTAATTTTGTGCGATGATTTTTTTAGCAAGAAGACGCGGCCGTAGCGTATTCAAATTAATTTTTTTATGTGTTTTTTTTTAGATCGAAAAGATTCTGGTGAAGGGTGGGCATTGCATCAATTTTGAATCTATTGTGAGAGTACTCTTTTACGTTTTAAAACTGAGTTCGAGTATTTTTCTTCTCTTCATCTCTCTTATTTTTTTCTTCCGGCCATCCCATACTGTCTTGTGCATTTAATAGCAATCGTAGAGATTTCTTTGAAGTTAAATTTTTTATTATTTATTGTTTTTTATTTTTAGTTAAATGACTGGTTATTGATAAATTTAGTTCGATAGTTTATAACTAAAGAATTCGGCTCCTTGCATATTGAATCTAATTTTAATTAGTTATGACGCCCATTTAACTAAACACTCGAGCGTTTTGAATAAGGATCATAGAGGCTTCTGACAAAGACACTCGGCATATTTTGTTTGAAAGTTGCGTAAATATATTATAACTAAATAATCAAAGATTTGCTATACTTCTGGATGGGTTTTCATTGCCTTTATTATATCCTATACTTCATTTTGAAATTTAGGCTATCCACCTTTTTTAATTTTAATTCGATTTTCAAACAGTGTATAAGTGCCATTTGTTGATGCTATATAATTATATAATCCATATGCAATATTCCTATTTACTATTATTGCAGTATAATTATCTATCTTTAGTACATTTATTAGTACATTATATCTAATAACTAATCAATATGAGATATATAGTATATATATTAATATAGATAATATATTTATTTACTGCTGTGTGAATCGTAATCATCCATAATATGAATATATTATATATATATATATACCTATCTGTTATATATATAGATATATATCTTATTATTTTATTAATAAAACTATATATATATAGAGTAATAGTACCTTTATATAATTATATATATATATATATCTCTTCTCTTCTTCTTCTCTTCTTCCTTCTTCTTTCTTCTTCCTCTGCTTCTCTTCTTTCTATTCTTCTTTCACTTCAGTTCTGCCTTAATTTGTTCCTCCTCTGTCTTTCTTACTATCTTCCCTCTTCTATTTCTTCTCTTACCTTCTTTCCATTCTGTTTCTTACTTTAATTAGTCAATTCAATTTATTATATCACTACATTATATCATTCTTTCCTTTTGCATCTAAATTAATTATTGATTCTATTAACATTAGTGCATTCCTGTCATATTTCAACTATGTTTGCCCAGCCAGCATTAGTTAGTATATTATACGTAACAAGTATGTTTCACACTGTATTCAAAAAGTCACGCACCCAGAACATTAGTTATTAACTATCAACCAAAGACTATAAGCTATTAGACTTATCAGTCTATTAGACTATCATCACCAGAGGTAATCATACAAATCAACTTTCATTTTATCCTACGCCGAATTGAATATAAACTTATGTTCCTTGATTACATACTAAATATTATTAACCTTCTCTACATTAGTATTATCTCATTATAATTTACCTCTATATAATATACTTCCTTTTTAAGTAATAATCAGCCTTTTAATACGCCTCTCCTATTACTCATTTAAATTATTATAATATTTATATATATATTACTATTAATATCATATATATATATATATATAGTATATATAGTGAATTTAAAGATAAATATGACTTATAATCTTAAGAACGACCTTAAATTAAATCAGAAGAAACGATATATATATATATATATAATATATTATATATTATATATTATATTAAAATATTAAGTAATATAATATTATATAATATATATTAATATATACTTTATATATATATATTATATATATATATAATTAATATTATATATATAAAAAGCATTTAATAATATTGTATATATATAATATATATATATAATTAATTACAATAATATTATAATTTACGATTATAGTATATATATATACTAATATCATATATATGATTATTATATAAATATATATAATATTATATATATTGATAATAATATACTATTAATATATATATATATATATTTACTTATATATATATAGTATATTAATAAATAGTATATATATGTTGTAGGAATTATAAGTAACAAATCTCAGAATTTGAACGCTTAAAGTATTATAATATATATATATATTATTATATTAATAATATATTTATATATATATATATATAATCTATATATATATATATCCTTATATATAGTAGTATATATAGTAGTATATATATATATAAACGATGCTTAGAGAGAGTAGGACATTATAGACAGCTAAATATATATATAATATATATATTATTATATAATATTCATATAGAAATTATCAGTCGACGATGTTGTAGGAACTTGAAAATAGATTGCACAGTCAAATATTTTATTCATATTTTAATAATAATTTTAGTTCTAATATCTTAATTTCAATTAATAATCATACTTCTGGAGTTAAAAGTTCTCTGATGATTTATATATACTAATATTAACATGTATATCTTTACTAAATTTCAGCGTTACATATTATTATTATCAGTTGATCAAATCAAATATATCCTACGGTATACGTATAAGTATAATAGATTTAATTCATGGGTTGGTTAAATAATATCATCGGACTTGATTTTTGACCGGACTGGAGCGTACATAGCCGTCCTTTATACTATAATGCTTACTGAATGTATGTAGCTGATCATTTTATTTATGTTATAGTAGTTTTACCCATATATAGTCTTTCCCCATCAATTTCTATTCTGGAAGTCCCTCAGTATATTAAATAACAGCTGATATGAACAAGGAATAGTATTACAGAGATATTCCTGATGATATTGATCAATATTATTTATTTAATCTTTAATTAATTATAAAGTAAGTTATTATGTATTTATTATTATATTGTATATTTAATGTATTAAGATTAGTAATTAATTTATTATCTATTATGATAATAATTATATATTTAATTATTATTAATAATAAATTATTTAATATTATAATTATATAATATTAAATTATTATTGTTTATAAATTGTAATATTCGCGCAACGAGATAGTAAATTTGAGGGACATAAGGTGCTAAAATTTTAAGTCAATACATCAAATTTTTGAAAAAAAATTATACCGTCTTTTTATTACTCTCTATTTTAAATATAATATTATTGCTTTTTAATATGTTTTAATACTACTAGAGGATACGTGCACTGCAGTAATAACCTAAAACAACTATATAATATATATAGTATATAATATATTTTAATTGGATTTTTATATATATACATTATAATATAAATAAATATATAATACTCAAATAATTAAAATAATTACCTAGTATCATATATATATATATACTATATACAATTATTAGTAATTCGAATATTTTTTGTATATAGTAGAAATATGTAGATATAAGGATTAAATCGTATGAAAAAGCATTAGTACACATATATCGTATTTTAACGTATATATTAATATATATATTTAGGATTTATATATACATATTAGTGTTTTATCATTTATTAAGATATATATATATTGAATGAATATATATTATAGTATATATAGCCTGCACTTACTTATATTTAAGGTAATGAATATAAGGAATGAATTATGGAATCTTCATATAGATATATAACATTATTCAGCCTATATATAATTTGGTTATATTAATTATCTTATTATTATTAATACTTTCCTTAAATATAAGTTATTATTATTTACCATTATAATAATAGTATATATATACCATATATATATTACTCTAATAAATTTGACAAAAATATCTATAGACATATATATCTTATTCAAATATTAACATTTAATATATATATATAGTATTATTAATTTTGTAAAATACACTATGCTTTATTATTACTACAATAAAGTAAAATAATTTTTTTGTTTTTTTTTTAATTACTTTAATAAAAATATTTTTTTTTAAATATTTGAAACCTAATTGTATAAGACTTTCTATATACTTTTAATTAATATATAATTATAAATATTTAATCATTATTCGAAAAAAAAATCTATTACCATATACCTATATTATAAATGTCTTATTTCATATTTAACATTTTTCTGTTTGCTATCTGGACGAGGCATATTATTAAATGGCAAAGCGCTTGTCATTTTTGTTTTAACATTTCGAAGATTGTAATTAAACTTTTATTATTTTATTTCAGATGTGTATATATTGAAGGTGTTAGGTTCTGATCCTTGATAACCAATTACATATATAGAGTTTATTTAAGAGGTTGAAGAGAATGACACGTTGTCACGGAATAAAGTGCGTTTCTTCAGGAAGCTGCTTAGGTTTCATACAGTGGGGTGCTAGCACCACCCTGCACCAGATCGCCACAGAACTCTCCCCCAAGTGACAATGCCGGCGACACACTCGCTCGTCCGACCTGTGCACTTGTAAAAAAGTTGGTAAGGACCCAATAAACAACAAGTGCACCACTTAAGGTCACAACTGAGAAGGCAAGACCTCTATACTCTTTCCTAAACTTGGTCCTAATCTCAGAACTTTGAAGAAGTAGGTACAGGCGGCACAAATACGAACAGAGACCGTCATACAGAAGGGAAACTTGATTTGATGGTTGTTCGGTTGATTTGATGGGTGTTCATTGGTCACTTCCAGGTGGGTCACACAATTTGAATGTGATTAGGTGTTTGGTTTAATAACCGACCTTCAATAATACAATTCTATTAGATGTTGAAGAGATGAGCGTTGTCACGATAAAGTGCGTTTCTTCCCGGAGCTGCTTAGGATTCATCAGTGGTGGATAGCAGCCTCCTGCACCAGACCCCACAATATATATATTAATATCTATATATATTAATATTATATAAATATATATATATATATAATATATATATATAATATTTCATATATCTATACCAAGGATTTGTTATTCTCAAGAAGGATCTGTTATTCACATGAAAAGGATGCAAAAATGTAGAAAAGAAAGATTTTGTAAGCGATTTCATTTAGCCTCAAAATCAATCCTAAGAAGAAAGAAACAATCACAACAGTAATTATTTCATATATAGTAATTACGTATTACTATATTTATTATATATATAAATAAATATATTATATAAATATATTATAATATAGTATATATATATTTATATAAGTATAATAATATATACAGCTGATTATAAATGTTTTCATTTGAAAGTATTTTATTTAAAATTCTGTATTTTGTTCATTTAAAGTTTTTTTTAACAATTAACAAGAAGATTAAAGTTGCCAAGTAATGAAGTTAAAAAAATGTTTAACTCGTAACGTAACTTAAATAATTCATTACTTAACTTATTTATTTGCTTA
>JABUQX010036650.1:0-12500 GCA_015478945.1 Trachelipus rathkii
CCCTAATAGAGTCCGCTTCAGGATAGAAGCCACTCAGTGCCCCTTTTAGTGATTTTACAAAATATAAAAAAAAAAGAAATACACATTTCCTAATAGAGTCCGATTCAGGATAGAATCAACTCAGTCCCTTCTTTAAGTGTTCCCCTCAGCACCGGTTCCGCTTCAGGATGGAAGTCACTCCGTGTTCTGGTGGGGAAATAAATATATAGTGAAGTGTTTAATTTAGTTTCCCAAAACGAAAATATTTCCCGAATGAACAAAAAACGAAAGAAAACGCTTTCGCAGAAACAATTATTTTCAAATGTAATAATTAAAAAAAGCTTAAATTAAAAACATTACGTTTGCTTATATTATATTATAAATATTATCAAATTTGATAAAAATATGTATTATTTTATAAAAACTTAGTTTTAAACAACATAATAATGAACTTTTAACAATAAACTCCATCTTGTGTTCATATTATGTTCAGAATGTGAAGGCAAACGCCATCTAGCGAAAGCTTCGGCAATGTTTCATTTTATTATATTCACAAAAATCCATTTTTAGAAAAGTTAGACCATAAAATATAATTTTTTTTAAATATGTATAAAATATTATAAAAAAATAAAAATAAAAGTAATAAATTTGTCAAATGTAAATATTAATATTATTTGTATAAAAACTTGATTATTATATATGTAATTTTTTTTATTATAACTTTGTAAGACTTTTTCGTTAAAAATAAATAATCTGGATTTCTGCTTGTTGTCTTATTAGCCTTTAAAAAGAAATAATTCGTAGCGCTTTGCTACAACTATAGAGATAATTTGCTAATATAACAATAAGCGAAAATATCAGATCCGACCTACGAAGCCAAGAAGAAGAAGCTCTGCAAGAAGTTGAACTCCCTCGTCTCTCTACTAGAAGTTGGATTGCCTCGTCTCTTCCCCGGAGTTGGACTGGCCCTACGTCTCTCCCCTCTCTCTGAGCCTACAAAGAGGC
The DNA here is from genome assembly GCA_015478945.1 of Trachelipus rathkii. Classification (NCBI taxonomy): domain Eukaryota; kingdom Metazoa; phylum Arthropoda; class Malacostraca; order Isopoda; family Trachelipodidae; genus Trachelipus; species Trachelipus rathkii. The sequence continues at coordinate 985 of JABUQX010036650.1, forward strand.
TTAGCCTCCTCAAGGTTACCAAGAACCCTTTGGAAAATCTTCAAGAGTTTCTCTGTCGGTGGATGGTCTCCATGGATGGTGCTTTCACCTGACTCTCCGAGATTCTCCAGTTCGTCTACCACTAAAAATAGTAGTTTAACTACTTAAAGAGATAATTTCGCACGTAACCCTAGTTACCTGTCATAGAAGATAATTACAAAGTATAAAATACTCGCTGTCCTCTTCCAGATTGTCCCACCGGTTGCAAGAAGAACACATCTTTCTCCTTATTTATCACAATTTTAGCAACGAGCTCGTGAGATCAGCCTTACAACCGCCTGTGCCTTACCGGACTTCATCCGAACCAGTCACGGTATCCTGAAGGGGAGCAGACGACACCGCGTGCATGCCACTTAGCCTAACGTTGGCGCTAAAAAGCGGCTTAGCATCCAAATATGGTATAGGTAGTTGAAACTAAAGAAGAAAACCGATAATTATTGCATTTCCCATCTATAGCAGTCCTACAGAATTGCTGATCATCCTCCTTCGCTATATAGTTGTCATACCATAATAGAATACCATATCGAGTGGTGACCATAAACTGATTAATAATATAAAACCAGAAACTGATCACTATAATAATAAATATATATCATATATATATATTATATTGAGATATATAAACGTTTCCAATCAATAGTTATTATAATATTCTGGTCTAATATTAATTAAATCAATAAAACAAGAAAATTCGTAGTAAAATGCTCTAAAAACGTTATAAATAAAAACATTATTCTTCTTACTGTCTTAACAGCAAAATGTTGTATATACTTCTCCTTTTATTATTGTGCTTAACTATGATGAACACTTCATCAAGCCAGTTTTGTTAGTCTCCCCCCCCCTTGAATGAGAAAGTATTTTGATCTTTTCAAAGTAGATAATATCTTTCTGGAGTGGATGTTGTGAGTTAGATAATGTTAAAATCCTTTAGCAGCAACTGAGCCCGAAATAGATTAAAATTGAAATTTAAAAAAATTAGTAAAATTTGTTAATGATATTAATAAACACTTTGTAAACATTGGTAAGTATGAATCTATGGTTCACGAAAACTCTTCCTAATTGGTTGAAAAATGTACCATGAAGGGGAATTGCAAAATTGCTTATTTATTTCATTTTTCATTGATTCTGACATGAGGTATTCTCATTTCTTATAGAAATCAAAGTTTGCAACTCCAAAATGCTTAAAAGAAATTCATGATATTTGCGCGCAAAATCTTTCAAAAAACAAGCATATCATTTTCAATATGATTAAGACCAGTTGCTGTCACTAATGATGGAGCTTAATGTATACATAGTGGAAGGTGAAGGAGAATAAAGTTGAAATCGATAATTAAACTAATAAACATATTCGCTTGGATTACAAATTTCAAAAAAGATTTGAGATATTGAAGAAGTTCAATAATCGTGATTCATCTTCAAGTCTCTTGAAAACTTCACTCGATTTAAAAAAAACTTCTCCATTGGCAACAATTCATCGTAAACTTTCCACCTCAGCTTATTTCGTACACATTCATTTTTGTTTGTTAATTTTCACTTAGGAAATCTTTTTCTAATTTTTTTTCATTAAAAATATTTGTCCGCATTGCGTGACCTAAATAATACAGAGTGTTTCAAGTTGCCAATGAAGTTCTAATGTGCAGTTACTCCACATAAATGTTGAACAGCAATATGAACATAAAATGCCGCTAGATATTTCGGCAGTTGAACAAGGTTGTGGAGTCGCTTCAAAAATTTTCCGACTCGACTCCGACTCGCGGACTCCAACTTCTTCAAATTACACTCGACTCGACTCCGACTCCGCCACCCTTTTAAATTTACGACTCCGACTCCGACTCGACTCCGACTCACCCTTTTGAAAATTACCAACTCCGACTCCACTCCGACTCCGACTCCACCTCCTCGAAAATTTTAATTATATTATAGAATAATATAATATATATATATAATATAATATTATATATATATATTATAATAATATATAATAGTATATATACATATATTATATTATAATATATATATTATAATAAATATATATATATATATATATATAGGGTTTGTTTTTGTACCTAGTTAATGGTAATGTATAGTGTAGACTATGGTCTGGAATAAGAGTATAGATCTAAAAGTACAATGTGTTCAGATGGACAATCTTAGGGGGCGTGTTAGTTGTGAGAAGAATTGAGATGAAAAAATGAGGAATGAGCATATTAGAGAATTGTGTGGTGAAGAAAGGTAGATGAGAAAATCAATGAATACGTTGAGATGGTTGGCAATGTGGAAAGGATGATGATAGTTGGTTGGTTAGCGGAGTTATAGTGTGAGTATGCTGGGGGAATCGACCGCTGCGAGGGAACCGAGAAAAAAGTGAGTGAGTCACAAAGGGGTTTCTAAGGAGAGAAATCTTAGTTTAGCAAGTGAGAAGAAAAGGCATTAATAGAAGTGAAGGCGTGTTTTGTGAGAGGTGTATGTTGTGGCCCCCCTAGGTTAAGGAATAAACCCTACATTGGCGAGGTGCCATAGTGAGGCTGTAAGCTTCTAGGGTGGATTTTTTTACTGCGACAAGTTTCTCACTAAAAGTATTAAAGGGTGCCGTAAGCGAGCTTTCTTTCGACTTTCGTCATTATTATTCTACTACTTTCTGTTCCAGTGCATGCTACGCACCTTACCCCCAGTCTTGGGAGAGAAGGTGGGTGAGGATAATTATTGATATATATATATATAGATAATATATATATATAATATATATATATATTATATATATTATAATATATATATATATATATATATAATATATTATATATATATATATATTATAAATATATATATTATAGCCGTAGCCAGAATTTTTTTTTCTTTTATATATATATATAAATATATATATATATATATATATATATATAATATATATATATATATATATATATAATATTATATATATATATTAAAATTTAGTATATATAATAAATATATAATTAGGAACTTTCGCTTTAAAAGATGTTACTATATATCGAACGACATGTAATCATTTTTTTTTACGATATTTCAAGCAATATAGACGACAAGGTTGCCAATAAGTTTTTTTAATTTTGTTAAGCAAAGGAATACCCAAGATTAAATCCCAAGAGTCAAGAGTCAGGGTCTTCGCCTCACGGGGACACGGGGGACTCGTCCCCCTCGTCCACCGCGCTCGAGCCCCTTAATAATAATAAATAAAAAAAAAGAAAAACAAATTAACATATAAAAATTAACATAATAATAAAAGCAACATGTGGCAACTTTTTCTCTTTTCTATTGGTACTACAATGACGTGTATGGTTAGACGATAGGGTTCAGCGATATTTCGATATGTAACATTTTATTGTAACATCCTTTTAAAGGGAAAGTGCCTATATATATATTATATAATATATATATATATATAGATATAATATTATATAATATATAATTATATAATAATATATATATATATATAATATATATATATAATTATATATACTATATATATATATTACTTTCAATAAAGGTAGTCCAATATTTGCTTCGGTGAGTCCCAATTTTCACCACCTCCTAAAAATGAAAATTCTTAATTTTCAGCAATTTTGATGGGGAAAAAAAAAGCAAACTGTGCTTTTTGACCTCTAAAACGTAGTTTTCGAATGTTTTTCTGTGTCTGTAGACATTCTTTAAGAATTTCATTTTTTCAAAATCTTTTGTTTTTACATTGTTTCTTTTCAATCTTTTACCATTTTTCGAAATGACTTTAAACTTGAAATATAAATAGATGGGTCCATTAGCTACAAATACACGAAATGAGAAAATCGCCCTTTCAAAAGAAAATCATTCCTAACTCCTCATCCTGTCCCCATAATCTTACCCTCAAAGCCAGAAATCATCCTTGTTGCACTATTTTACACTCTCTTCAAATTACCTAGGTCTTCTTAAATAAAGGGCCCAAACCTGTGCCCAATACTCTAATATTGACCTAAAATAGCTTATACACTAACTTTATAAACTTTGTTAGTTTTGTAAACCATATTGCAATTTATTATACTAACATCTTATTAACTTTATTCCTTGCTTCCAAAACCACCTGATAGTTACGGTTCAGATTGCTTTTTACTCAATCTATAATCTTTTTTGTCAACAGACTCAAGCAATCCCGATTCATATTCGTAGTTAAATCTTTAATTTGAGTTACCTATGAAGAACCTTGCACTTTTTTACTATTAATTAAATTTATGTGCACTTATCTGTTGACCAAGAATTTATCAAAATCATTTTGAATCTTTATTTTATAAATCCATCATTATTCTTTACTATGGTAGCCCACTTTTTTATCATCTGCAAACTTAGAAAACTTACATTTAAGCCTCTTGAATCTAAATTATATATATATAATATATATATAATACTATATATAAAATTATATATAGTATATATATATATAGTATATTATATATATAATATATATATATAGTATATATATATATATATATATATATATATAATATATAATATATATTATATATTATATATATTTATGATCCTAAAAGTTAAGTGTACTAATGTCGCATTTAATTATGTATTGGACTTGCGCTGAAATTACAAGTATCTCTTCAAAGTAAGTTATGACCCTTGCGAGTTACAAGTGTTCCATGTTTTCTTCCATTGTTTCATAGCATACCGAAGTCATTTTCCAGAAGTGTGTTTAGTTCAGGTGTTACAGTATTTTATGTTTTCCATCTTACCAAAATGATGACCCTACAACTTCACTTTCAACTTAGGGAAGAGGTAGAAGAAAATCGCACGGAGCTAATCTGGCTGGATGGAGGATGTGAAGTATGAATCTTTTGTTCGCCAGAAATTCCCATAATTGAGAGCTCAGTGCAGATGGGGCGTTATATATATATATATATATATATATATATATAATATATATATATATATAATATATATTATATATATATATATTATATATATATAATATATATATATATATATACTATTTTATATAGTATATATATATATATATATATATATATATATATATTATATATATATATATATATATATATATAATATTATAATATAATATATATATATATATATAATATATATATATTATATATATATATATATATTGATATATATTATATATATATATATATAATATATATATATATATATATAAATATATATATATAATAATATAATTATATATATATATATTATATATATATATATATATATATAATATATTAAACTGCACATGAACTTACATCTAGTGTCATCTACTCAATGAATAAATTAGTTCTTAAAAAATAGAATAGCATCTGCCAAGTCCTCCTTCATTTTTCCTCTTAGGCCTGATTTTAAATGCTAAGAGCAGAAAAAAGCCGTTCAACCTAACTTGCCTTGGATGAGTCGAGTTAAAGCGATTGCAGCTTCTGTAACAATGTCTGATACTATATCAATGGCCTCTTTCTAATTAAGCTTCAATTATATCAATTTTTTACCCTCTTTCAGGTGCAGCAGAGAAATTTTTAAAAGTATGGAATATTGTGAACAAGGATGAGAAAAAATAAACCTTGACCTTTCTGAACCAGTCGAAGCTTTCGACAAAACTCTTCAATATCTAGAACTATCATACTCATCTTCTGAGCTTCGAAAAATGACTTGAGAAGGTAGTAATGGGATAGTTGTAGTTTCCTTCACTTACAATATGTTCAGATGTATTCTGTTCTTCTTGAACTTCTTGCAACCTTTAATACAAATTGTCACGTTGCAAAGGATTTAGCTTTTTTTGTTGATCTTCATTTAAGCTTACCCTGTAGATAGGAATAATATAAACAGCAGCTAGTATAGAAAACCAATTGTCAATGAGAGAATTTCTCTTCGTAACCTTGAGTTTGTTAATTTCTTTCAGCATCTTTAAATAATAGATATATAAGGTTGAAGTTAAAATTCATTAAATATAATCCAAATTAACATAAGGGGCAGGTCGAAAAAACTTCGAAGATTGCAATTGCATTTGTGATTGTGAAGTTCACCAAGTGAGTGAACTCTGTTTGAAGCGATTTTGAAGTTCACTCACAGTCACCAATTCATAACTTTGTCAGCTCAAAATTTTCTTGATTCCAACTCTTCTATCTTGAAGCACTAACGACTCCGAACCTCTTAAAATACGACTCGACTCGACTCCGAACTCCGACTCCACCCTTTCAAAAATTACGACTCCGACTCCGACTTCCGACCCCACCCTTTTCAAAATACCGACTCCGACTCCGACTCGCGACTCCACCCTCTTCAAAATACTTACCGACTCCCGACTCCGCGACTCCGACTCCGACTCCGACTCCCAACCCTGTTGAACAACTTCTCTAAAACTTTCTTCATCCCTTACTACACCATCATTATCATTGACAATCAGAAAGGTTCACTATTTACACAACTTCATATCATTAAAAATTAGCTTCTTTCCTATTCCAAAAGCATATTTTCCGCTGCTAAATATACGAAATTTATTAAAAAAACTATAAATTCTTTATAAATTTTAGTGTTGCCTCCGCTAGAGATTCTCTTTTTGTGCTTTCAACAGCCCCTACACATAAATGTCACGAATCAAAATATATTTCTTAATTCTATTAATTATTTGTCTTAAATGTTCTTTATAATTATTTTTATAATTTTTATAAATTAAAAATTAAGAGACTCAAAACCATCAAAATTTAGTGGTTTAATAATTTCGAGGGGAGCTCAGACCCCTTGAACCCCCCTCTCTATGCTATATATATTATATATATATATATATATATATATATATATATATATATATATATATATTATATATAATATATATATATATATATATAATATATAAATATATAATATATATATATTAATATATAATATATAATATATATAGTTATTATTAGTTAGTTAGTTAGTTAGTTAGTTAGTTAGTTAGTTATTAGTTAGTTAGTTAGTTAGTATAGTTAGTTAGTTAGTTAGTTAGTTAGTTAGTTAATGTTTTATTAGTGCAATTGCTATTTGGTCAACGTTGTTTAGCGTTGAAAGACCAACAGGATAGTTTTACTTTTGAATTTATGAAGGAATATTAGCAAAAGCTTTCGACCAATCTTGGTTCTAGTTTCTTGATAAAGAAAAAAAATGTAAATTCAAAAGAAAAAGCAAAATTAAATCATTTTGTGTGCCTTAAGAATTATACAAAAATGAATATAACAACGAATATTTAAAATAAAAGAAACACACTACACAATGAATTATGGAGATAGAAGAAAGTTAATAATTTATAAGTTAAACCCAAAAGCTTGTTATCCGACTTAAGTCAAAAAGGAAGCAGCTGCCTTTTTGGTATTTCCCCCCCCCCCCCGAGTTCCACACTCCTATGAAATTTATATAGATAAAAATGGCATGAACAGGAAAATTATTTCAAGAAATAAACAAACAACACACACAACGTACACCACACCACAATGTCTGCACACCCTTTACACACCTGCACACACAACCACCACAAGCACCACACACACACACACACACCACGCACAACACACACCACACACACACGCACACACACACACACACACACACACACAACACAACACACACACATACATTTTCAAACGTTCCAAAATGCCTTACCTCGTGTGAAGACATAGATAAAGACAGTCCCTCTTCTCCAACGTATTTGATTTGGTTGCTTGATGAATGTATTTAATGTCTATTGAGAACAAGCGTGATGTATTACTGCCGTTCTCGAATGCCTCCCATTCTCCTAACCCTTTGGGTCCTTTGAATATATATATTATAATATATATATATATATAGAATATATAGATATATATATATAATATATATATATATATAATATATTATATATATATATATATATATATATATATTTATATATATATATATATATTATATATATATTGTATGTATATATTATACAGTGGCGTACCTTTGAAGATTATACGTGGTTAGATTGAATATATATAATAATATATATATATATATTATTATATATATATATATATATAGTTTATTATATATATATAAATAATATATAATATATATATATATATATTAATATAAATATATATATATATATATAGAGAGAGAGAGAGAGAAGAGAGTATTCAAAATTCGTTTTTTCAAATGTTCTTCTACTTTTCGCTGAAACGAAAAAGTTTTCGTCCCTGGATTCGCTATTTTTTCATTCTACACAAGTAATAATGTCTGGCCGGCCCTTAGTATATTATATGAAATATGAAAATCTCCTGACGCCGATAGCTTTAAAATTTTACTCTTTAAGAACAAGTAGAGCAAATTTCCAAAGGAATTATTATATAATTGCTATGCTAAGTAGTTGTTTTTCTTTAAATTTTATTTTTAAATCAGTTTCTTTTTTTCACTTTCAAAATAAAATTGTAATATTTAGTTAACTTTACCATTTAATTTTTATTTTATCAAAAAGACTCAAAAATATGGTAGAGCTAGCCTACCCAACCTACCCTATGTATACGCCCTGATATATATATTAATATATATTAATATATGATATATATATATTATAAATATATATATATATAATATATAATATATATATATATATACTATATATAAAATATATATAATATATATCTCATATTCATCATCATCATCAATTTCATCATCATCATCATCAGATGACCCTTGGCTTCCTCAGAATTTGGAAAAATGCACCAGAAAAGAAATTAAGTAGACAAGACCCTGACCTAAGTCGAAGAAGAAAGTCCACCTCCCCCACAACCTCCCATCATACCATTAAGTGAGAGACTGTCACGGCCGATATCCGCCCTGAATCTTCAAAACATCTGACAGCTACCCACTTGTGGGCATTCTTGTGAATCTAGGGTCATTCCCTGGTCAGCCCACCATCCATGGCAAAATCTCCCAAAACCCAGCTATTTACTATTATCATGTACCATTCTTCTCACTTTTGCTAAATTCACATTCCAGTCCTTCAAACACACATTCGCTGACTCAATCTACTTTGGTCTCCCAGCTGGTTGCTTCACAATACACTCATCACTATAGACCCTCTTAACCAACCGACTTTCATTCATCATTTCCATATGACTAAAAAAACCTTAATACATTTTTATTTATTTTCTCATTCACACCTTTCATCACACCATACATTTCCCTAATATGCTCATTCCTTATTTTATAAATTCTTTTCAAGCCTAACTCGCCCATAGATTTCCATATAACAGACTGCAACTTAATCTATACCTCTTACTCCACACCACAGTTTCTCTACTATAATAATACCGGTAACACATACCCTCATACAGAACCCTAGTGCAATCAGACTTAGTCTCCTTGCATTCACCGAAGACTTAATTGTATCAGTTACCTTCTCACCATTCACAACTTTCCTACTACACTATGGATCATCTGTTCCCCTTCGTCTAACATATAGCCTAATATTTAAACTCAGATATTTGTTTCAGTTGCCTACCAATAAATTATATCATTAATATATATATATATATATATATATATAATATAGCGGATATAATATATATTATATATATATATGTATAATAATATATAATATATATATAATATATATTGGACAAAGTTCTTTAACGATGCACGGAACGGGAGGCGGATAAAAAAAATCGCAGTAGCCTCTATTGATACATAAATAGATTATTCTAGGGTGAATGAAGTTAGGTTAAGAGGTTAGGTAAAGTTAGGTAGGTTAAGCTATGTTAAGTTAGTTAGCTAGGTTATGTTACGTTCATTTGTGATCAAAAATGTATTTATGTAAAAGGTAACAATTTGAAATGATTTTTATATTTTATCAAACCTAACAAAATTAGACAAATTGCACAAGAAAAAAAAAAAAAAAAAAAAAAAAAAAAAAAAAAAAAGATGCTAAAAATTTTTTCTTTTCTTTTAGAGCAACTTATGAAATTACCAAAAGGCTAAAATTACCACATCTGAAACCGCTCAACGTTCTTTCCCATATTTCAACAGACGCGGAATAAAGTAGTTCGTTAAAGAATAGACAAAAAGAAATTAAATAACTTTGAAAACTTCTTCGTTCACCCCTAAAAAAATTATTTTTATTTAAACTTTCGTTTGATATGCAGTACATTTAATAATTTACACTATTAACGTGAAATTTCGGTAAAACTTATATATATATATATATATATATAGTATTATATATATATATATATAATATATATATATATATATATATATATATAATATATATATTTAGTATATATATATATATATATATATATATATATATATATATATAACCTTGAAACGTCGTGGCCCTATTGGAGGTTCAGCATAAGGAATTCCTAAGTAGGAGTAAAATGGCACACCACTTGAAGACCTTTCCAAAAATCCTTTAATTTTACCAAATTTTTCTAGAGAAACAATTTCGAATTCATTTAAGGGCGGTTCAGGGACAGGTTCCTCACTTTCTTCACTTATGACGTCATCGCCCTCGGATTTCAAATGTTCCTCATTCGTGACGTCATCAAGAATCGTTACAGATTCTTCCGCGTTATCCTCTGATGTCGTTAAAAATATTTGACTTTGAATGACGAGAAAGGCAATGAAAAAACACTTTGAATTCATTTTGACTTATCCTATTTAAAATAACAATAAATTAGAGCTTTTTTATATACATAATACGGATCTAAAATTAAAACAAGAGGGATCAGTGATCACACCTTCGACCAAAGAAGACTTTTTATTCTCTGAAGCTCTTAGTAATTAACCTTGGAGACAAAATTCTTTTTTAAAATGTCTTTTGAATTCTTAATCTTTGAAGTATCCCTTATCTCTTCTGTCCTAGACGTTTTGGAGTTGTAAGATAACTTATCAGCATCTTAACCTTTAAATAACACGTTTCATTTCATTCCTTCGATCGGAATTTATATTTTAATCAATGAAGAAATTAATCATTTAATAAACATCGTTTGATCTTAATTCTTTATTAATCCTTCACTATCTATCTATCTATCTATCTATCTATCTATCTATCTATCTATCTATCTATCTATCTATCTATCTATCTATCTATCTATCCATCTATCTATCTAATATCCACTCCTATGCCGAGGACTCTATCAGTGACCATGGAGTAACTTTACCTCTGATCATTCTCGTATTTCTTCTAACTAAGGCAGAGGTAATATGGTTGTTCAATGCCTCAAAAATTCATTTCCTTTATCTTGAAACTAGATGCAATCCTCCAAAACTCTATATTTTCTTCGTAAATTCACATCTCCAACCACACCACTGTTTTAATATTTTGGAAGCAAGCTTTTCTTGTCATGAACTTTTATGAACTTGGCATGTCATATCGTTCAATGATCTTCGACATATTGGTGAATCCCTTGCTGTGGGGCTAGACATATGGAAAGTCTTCGATAAAA
>JABUQX010036650.1:17500-23647 GCA_015478945.1 Trachelipus rathkii
ATAATATATATATATTATATATATATATATAAAATGGAAAACGCTTCAACGCAAACACCGCAACGCTCCAATTAAGCGTTCTAAATCTGTTGGTGGCATGAAAGGGGACCCAGAGGTCCCCATTCTTAACTTAATTGTCACAGTGCTTCCAAATCACCCACCTGATGGCTCACTGAAAAAGTCTCTAGCGTCAGACCTCCGTAGCCCGACGAATCCCATATTATCCCAATATCGCAACTCCAACTTCCTTGCAAAAAAGGGACACTTTTCCTTCCCTGTTTTCAGTCCCTACTGCAAACTAGACTGCATGCATGCAGCACGAATTAATGTCCACAAACCTTACTTCCTGCTCGAAATTCTACTTGGCTCCGAGTAAGTGAGTTTACTAAGTAAACTTAACTGGTCTTTTTAAGCAGCTCCCTACTTCCGGTTATTACTTGAGACTTCAACACCTTCGCACCCATTATGAGAACTCTGTCACCTCGTCTAGTCTAAAGACGTTGTAGAATCTAGTCTAACACCCTTTTCTCTGGGATACCTTAACACATTATTCCCTACATATGAACGTTTAGATACACACTCTTCTTACTGTATCGATATTTCCTTCTGTTCTCATTCTCTTGTGGATCGCTTTACCTGGTCCCGCTTTGATTATATTTACACCTCAGTGACCATTACCCAATAGCCTTGAATGAACTGGCACCCAGCCCAATTAAAACTCCATTCCGCTGGCGTTATGGCCGCGCGCGGAGTGGGCTCCTCTTCATCAGGCCACATCTATTCCACTTTCCTTTAGCGGTTTCCGACTATTGATGATACTTTTAACTTCTCGTTCAACAAGTATCATCACAGTCAGAGAAAGCTTGTATCCGCGATCTTAAGCAGTAGGCGTTCGGCAACCCTTGGTGTCCCAGAGTTGCACAAGCTAATCCTGGAGCAAGAAAAATCTCTACAAGCAGTACAAAAAGATCCGCACTACCTCAAACATGAAAAATTTTAAGGCAGCTGCTGCGAGATATCATCGAATTAATCACCAAACACGTAAGCAATACTTTCGAACTTATACTTCGACCGTCAACTTCCACAACTCCCCTTTCTTCAAGTGTGGAAAGTGTACAGAAAAAATACCTCCCGCTTCCAAAAACAAAACTCTTTGCCCAGTCCTCCGTTCATGGGCCTGATAATAACCGATACATCTCTGCTCCGCAACTGCTTAGCAGATACATTAGGTTATAGTTTTGCAGCCATCCGATTGTCTTTCCTTTCTGATCGAGAAGGCTCTTGGTGATAATGAGATTGAATATTATTAACACGGCACGCCAACTTTCAACAGCGAAATTAGAAGATCATTAACTATAGCGTCTTTTTAAACTTGCAGAGTATCAAACTGCACTGCGAACAGCAAAGATGTTGCTCTTGCCCAACTCTAATTTCGGTACATAACTCTCATATTCACCCCACTGCATCAGCGTTCTTGCTGATCTGTATAACAAAATCTGGATCGAATCTTCTTTTCCATCTATTTGGACTACAGCTTTTGCTAATCTCCATTTCCCAAACTGGAAAAAATTCATAGTTGACGGACAACCCAAAGTTAACCGAATTCTCGACTGACCTTGTCATACTTGCAACATATAATGGAGGCATTAAAAATAATATTTCAGGCAGCCTTTTCTGTTCTGAGAGGCACAGTCTTTTTCAAACTTTCCAGTTTGGTTTCTGTAAAAATAGTTCGACCGCCGACCTCGTGTTAAAGCAAAACTGGATCATGATCATATCGGAGAAGCCTCCTCAACTGGCGGGATGATTCTTGGTGTCTTTTTTGATCTTGAAAAGCTTGATGAACACAACGTAGAAACTTGGGTCTCTCTTAAACTCCACTTGCTGTTTCCAGACATTCCCTCTCTTTATTAAATCCAAATCTATCCATCCATCCAGTTTGGTGATCTTCTGTTCCGCAGGCACGTTTCTAAGTGTATTTTAATTTGCCTCTCCGGATTCATTGACATCGTTACTTCTATCCCAGCGACGGTTAATTTTTCTCTCTACGTTGATGACCTAGCGCTATATATTGCCGGTGCCAGCCTGCCATTTCTTGAAAGGTAACTTGAACTAGCTATTGAGAATATATTACAATGGGGTAATTCCCATGGCTTCCATTTCTCACCCACCAAAATCACAGCAGTAATATTTAGGAAAAAATGAAGTCGAGGAACCTGCCACATTCTCACGCGAAACCATAAACCTTATATGGTTCTAAACAATTCCTGTAACTTCACAAGTCAAATTTCGATAGGACTCAATTCTAGATGACCACCACGTAACATACGCACCGCACATTAAATTCTTGAAAACGACTTGTCATTGGGTGCTTGACTATTACGTCATCTTGCCTCAAAATCTTTGGGGAGCTGATCCCAAGTCCCTTTTACGTCTCTACACCGTATTTGTTTGTATTTGTTTCAAAATTTCGATCATCCCTGATCTTTCACAGATATTTTTTATAATCAAACTTTAGACTTTTGTCCTTAATTGTTCCACGGACTGTCATTACGTAAGCCACAAATAGTTCAAGTATGCCAAATGTAAGTTAGAATGCGTATGAACAGAGCAAATTTGTAAAATGTTGACATATTAAAGAACAAAACAAAAATGCAATTTGGTTAATGCTAGGATCATTTTATCCACTAAAACTTTATCATGAATTAAAAAGATATTAAGCTGACTAGAAAATAATAGACTTAAATTAACAAAATATTGCGCACTAAATTTAGAAGTCGTTACGTGAACAACTGAAGTCAGGTTAATATAGATTATATAAAAACTGACGTTTTATCTTCGATCAATACTAGATATCCTGATAAAAAAAAATGAAGACTACTTTTTTATACGCAGTTTCGTGTTGCAATATTCATTTTAACATGTGACAGATAACCTACCCCAAGTTTATTGTACATATTACGAAAGAGTAACTACGATACTTCAAAATGAGAATGCTCCTCCAATTCACTCCTTCATCACTAAACTGGCGATCAATCAATTTCACCTAAAATTTCTTTTATCAAGGACTTCTTTAAAACAGCTTTATCTTATTGAATCGTAATATCGATAATTCCGTCTTTCACTTTCCCCTTCCCAAAGTCAGTCCTTTTACCACAAATAGAGCGATAGAAGACGTCGACGCATCATCTGACTTTAGAATCGGAACTCTGAATTAAAGTGTGATTTGGTTTATCGGATAGGTTTGAAAATTGCAGCTACCTAAAGCTGTTGCAATTGAAATGGAATCTGAATCGTAATGATTTTCAATAGTTGGAATCGAAATCAGATTACCAGTAAAAATAATTATTTTGAATTCTGGGACTAGGTACAGCTAGGTACCTTATAGAAAGCATATCTAAATTTATTGCGTTAAAAGATTACTTATTCAGTTCGCCGCTCCTATATGGGAATGCATTTCTCTCCTTCCTGTCACTTTTCCAAACTTATGCTTGAATATAAAATTTACATAATGTGATGACATGCAAGAGCATATTGGATGATAAGTAACATCTCTTTTGGTACCTGAAGATTTTAGGTTTATACGATCCCCAAAATGATTCCAGAACTTGTTAATGCTTCATGCTGGTCTAATTAGCAGACATTGAAATTACAGACATCTCATTTGTAATTTCATAAATCATCATCGTTAATCATGCTTTTCGTTAATGGTCAAAAATATATTACAAGAATAAACAGACTTACCCACTTCCTATGCGGGGCAGAGAGGCATATAAGTGTATTGTCTGTTAATCAGATAGCATAATTACGAACAAAATAAAGTCCGTGTGTGGGGGGGAAATAATTTCGGCAACATACGTTCTGCGTAAGATGTAACTAAAAGGTCAGTGGTAACTGGTTTTGGTACCGCTACTACTTATTTGTACCCTAGAAATGCTCATGCATGCCTCGGATTTATGATGCATGTCTTAGCTCCCTATCCTTATTTATGGAAGCAAGGGACAGCTCATGATGATGGTGATGAAAAAGTTCAGAGCAACACAAGCACATTTAGCAATTACTATCTTTTAGTAGAATTTCACATAAAAAAAGGAAGATTCACTTTTAATTATATTAATATATTTATTCATGATAATTCATAGCATTCTAACCTAAACTCTACACTTCTCTGCATACGCAAACCTAGGTTCCTACATTTTTCTTTTCTGTAGTTTGTGTACAGATTTTAACTGGTCTACTGGGTAGCTGCTATTCTGGGTTGGAACCAGCTCCAGGGTTCGTTTTCTAGACGAAACAAATGAAGATTCAGATTATATTTTAGGATTTATTCGATTTAGACTGCGAAAGCACATCTTGAGGTGCGTAACAATACATTACTATTTACACAAGAGATGGAAAGATTATTTGAAAAATGTTCCGTAATCAGAAAGTGAGGTGGAGGAACTTTCTGGACATGGTAGTGATTGGTCGCAAAATTGGTGTGCCTTATGTAAAGATGCACAAATGCTAGCTGAATGCCACTAGCGAATTTCAGGTTTCCCATGGCTAAACTTTTCTCACTTCAACAATCACCAAACCAGTCGGTAATCCTTGAACCCCTGCGGTAACTGACAAATATAACGACAATTGGAGAAAGAAATGCATAATTTAGCCTAGTTTTCTTTTTAATTATTCATAACGCCGACAGTAGAGAGTATACGGTAAATCGGTAGTAATCGATTGTGTGCAACATTTCTTAAAAAAAAAAAATACATGGAAAGCACCATGGTACTTTTGGGATAAAGGGCTCTATGAGAGTCTGAAGATATTATGTAGGACTCTCCATTATGAATCAGGATTCTACACAGGGTCATTAATATCACTGTAAATACGAAACTGTCGAACACCCGCTCTCTTCAGCTTTGAATTGGTTCACGAATGTTTTATCAAGGTCCCCATGAGGAATCAAATTGGATTGAACAAAATGCAGCCTTCACTTTTGCTACTGAATGTCTAATTTTGGAAGACAAGTAGAGGTCGTACAGATAGGTGCCACAGTAAAGAGCCAAGGGGTGCAATCATTTTTTTTTTGTTTTGTTTTTTGAGTTGATGTACAGGGACCAGCACGGCACACAGGTCATGCGCTATTCGCGTCAGCAAACCAACACAGGGGAAGTCCCTAAGCGCAAAACGAAATAAAAATCGCGCTGAGAGAATTAAATCTTATAGAGGATGTTTAAATCACACAGGAAGGCAAAAACGCTGTCACTTCGGAAATGAGGTGATTCAGAGAGGATACGCGCAAGGCGATGCTGGACAGGAACAGTATGCAAACCAGGGAAGAACGTCCACTGGAGGGTAGAAAGGGCATCGCAATCCACAAACACATGAAAAATTGAAAGGCAACAACAGCAAAACGGCAGATGGTTTCATCCTGCGACATGAGTAACCATGGGTGAAATTGGTTATGTCCTATTGAAATTGAGCCAGGACCACCTCCAAAAGGCGACTTCTCCTGCAAGAAGAGGACCAGTGGCCAATGAGGGGTTTGACTGTACGGAGCTGGCGCCACGAAATTATCTCAAGCCAACAAGCTGCCAGCAAGAAGGTAAGAGCCGCGAGCGAGTGGATTTTACTAAAATATCAGAAGCAGAAGCGTCACAGTTGCCAAGGTCATGGAGGAAGGTAGGTAAGTACAATTGTTTTCGCATGTACATGTTGCTAGCTTCTCTGTCGGCTCGCTGTCCCCCCCCTGAACACCCACATGGGAAGGGACCTCAACAAAAATGTAAACAATTGCCCTTGCACACGCTAACGAGCAGAGGATCTCTTATGGTAAAAAGACATAGGGTTTCTCGAAGACGGTCAAGCAACGCTTGAAGACCTTTTGGACATGCAGAGAATAGTGTTTCAATTCCACTGATGGAATGCCGCTCAACCTATGTACTGCCATAGCAACCGCAACCAGTTTGGCAGAAAATACTGACGAGGAGGAAGGTGGCAAAATGTGAGAGACTGAAGTTCGGGAAAAACATTCATCCGAAGCTCCCCATCCACATTGTCGTTGAGCGTCAGTGTAGACAGGGCGACCAATTCGAGTTGAACCTCGCAATGAAAGCAGAATAAGAAATCCCTCACGTCGCGGTGGGCATCAGCTTTTTTAATGGA
>JABUQX010036651.1:0-7500 GCA_015478945.1 Trachelipus rathkii
ACACCATCTTGCTTCATCATTTCATGGTGTCACTTCGGATGGGATTTGTTGGACATCATTTGAATCAGCGAACTGCTTTTCTGTTTTTCAATTTCTGTAGATGAGTTACTCATATCTGTAAATATATAAATAAAAATATAGCAAAGTTCGCTTATTCATTTGTCGTTTGAATCCTTGGTTTGTGATAGTAGCTGTAATAAATGCAGAGATACCTCATACATCATCTTTCAGTCACATATGTAATCTTTCATATCCGCATATAATCTTTCAGAAATATACCTAACCTTGCGGAAATTTACGTAGCCTTTCCCCATAAAGTTTGATTGGCCGTTAGTCGTATTAGCCTAACCTAATTGAGTTTTTATCTCCTTACGTCTCGTCCCTTCTGTCACTGTCACCGTCTCTGCTCTCAGAGCTCTGTCGCCGTATTTAAATGGTGTTTATGTTAGGGTAGAAACTTTTGGGAATTAGCTCTTCGGGTATCACTTTTATAGGTTTTCTCGGGACGCCACTTAGACCTTCAGATTTACACGGAAAACGGCATCCTGCCACCACTCTCCTTAACAGCATTATGGCAGGTGTTAGTGATATATGGTGTTGGTGGTACGCTTCTGAATGGAATCAAAAGTATGTATGACGATAGTGAAGCGTGTGTAAGAATAAATGGTGTCAATGGTGATTGGTTTAGGATTAATAGCGGAGTAAGACAGGGTTGTGTTATGTCTCCTTGGTTATTCAATTTGTATATGGATGGGGTTTTGAAAGAATTCGAGGTGGGGATGGCAGGAAATGGTGTTAGAATGTGGAGAATGGAAGAGAGTGGGAGGGTGCCTACCTATTATATGCGGATGATTTGGTTCTGTGTGGCGAATCTGAAGAGAGTTTGAGAGGATTGGTAGAGAGATTTGGCAGGGTGTGTAAAAGGAGGGGTTTGAAAGTAACGTGGATAAGAGTAAGCGTTATGTTGTCGAGTGAAGTGACAGTCACTTTCAGTGTGATGAAGTTATGTAGATGGTGAGCACAGCTGGAACAAGTGTCTGGTTTAAAATATTAGGGTATATGTTGGATGAGAAGGGGAACGGATGATGCTGCAGAGTGTAGTAGGAAAAGTTGTGAATGGCAGGGAAGGTGGCTGGTGCAATTAAATCGTTTGGTGAATGTAAAGGGACTAAGTATTGAGATGAGTCGTAGGGTCTACATGGAGGGTAGTGTTGTGACCTGTGTTATTGGTATAGTAGTGAGACTTATGGTCTGGAATTAAGAAGTTATAGATCTAAAGTTCAATGTGTCAGATGGACATCTTAGGGGTGTGCTATGTGTGAGAAGAATTGATAAAGTGAGGAAAGAACGTATTAGAGAGGGTGCTGTTGTGAAAGAAAAGGGGTAAATGAGAGCGAATAAATGAAAGTATGTTGAGATGGTTTGGTCATATGGAAAGCATGAATGATAGTCGTGGTTAAGCGGATGTATAGTGGAGGAGTGTGTTGGGAACCGACCGGCTGGGAGACCGAGAAAAAAGTGGATTTGAGTCAGTAAACGAATGTATTGAAGGAGAGTAAATGTGAGTTCGGTTAGAGCGAGAGAAAGGTGTAGAACCAGGAGTGAATGGCGGGGGACTGTGAGGGGGTATGGGTTGTGGCCAACCTGGGCCAGGGGATGAAACCTTATCCATTGACGATCTACCATAGTGAGGGTCCATTGCTGTCCCCGTGAAGTTATAGGGTGGATTTTCTGACTGCGATGAGTCTCACTAATTAATGGGACTGAGGGGGCGGTAAGGCTGGGCTTTCCTTTTCGACTTGTGTCATGTTCTTCTACTGCTTTTCTTTTCCATTGCTCGTTACGCACCTTACTCCCTTTCTTGGGAAAATAGAAGGAAATAAAGAAAGAAAATACTAATATAATATATCTATATATATATATATATATATATATATATATATATATATATATATATATATATATATATTAGTATATATATATATATATATATATATATATATTATTATAATATACGGTATATATTATATATATATACAGTATATATATATATATATATATATATATATATATATAAATATATATATATATATATATATATATATATATATATATATTCTTCAGTCAAAGGAAAATGGTAAAAATCAGTTTCCAAGATTTGGAAAACTATGATTATTTCCTGCACTACTGATATAATTAACTATTCAATTCCCATTCGATACTTAATTTCCTTTATAGTATAAGTTAACTCATTTGAAATATTAAGCCAAAGCTGTCTTGCATCCCCACTGAGAATCAAGCAGCTATCAAGTGTTTACAAAAATTGTGTAAATGATGTTGGAACAATGTGGGAAAAAAAAAATTCATTGACATTTATAACTGATGATAAAAGTTCTTAAAATACATTTTCAAAACTTTTTAAGAATGTTCTGCGAGATCAAAAATTTATTGTAGTCATTCCCAAATTATATTAATCAAATAAACATAAATATACAGGAAAAAATTTGATTCAATTAAACACCATGGATGATAAGCCTGAGAAAGCAAATGAAACCACAGATGGGAAGCTAAAGTTGAAGAAAATATTTTTAAAAATTCTGTTTACTATAAAATATTTTTCATATTTGTAACTGTAAATGAAAAACAATGGAGTTTAGTAAGGGATTTTTACACAATACTTCATAATTTCACAACCAATAATTAATGACTTCAAAATTATAAATGGAGTAGAGACTATGGCTTTAAATAGCCGGAAATTGAAGCCTGGTAACTCTAAAATGATGGAGTTGCCAAAAATTTATTAGCTCAACAGTTAGTTAAAAGCCATGTACAGTATGTATAATAATAATAATAATAAAAATAATAATAATAATAATAATAATAATAATAAAAAAATAATAAAAATAAATAATAATAATAATAATAATAATAATAATAATAATAATAATAATAATAATAATAATAATAATAATAATGTTAAATATTGCATAATAATCGCAATTTGATAAGATGTTAAAGAAAGAACATATAATGAGAAGGTAAAGAATTAACTGCCTTCTCTGGGATGAAACCTCCGCATTGGGTTGGAGGATAGCTCAGTTGTATAGAACCGGGCATATTGTACTCACGCGCAACATGCGGTGGTTCAATCGAACAGTTATAAAGCAACCGAGTTCCTGTCAAGGCGACATCACAGGTGTCCAAGCCTGTCCTATCTCTCGTTCTTTATATTTTAGATGTTAAATATTGCATAATAATCGCAATTTGATAAGATGTTAAAGAAAGAACATATAATGAGAAGGTAAAGAATTAACTGCCTTCTCTGGGATTGAACCACCGCATGTTGCGCGTGAGGACAATATGCCCGGTGCTATACAACTGAGCTATCCTCCAACCCAAAAAAGTTGGTTCGAGAACCAGTTTATAAGCAACCGAGTTCCGTTTCAAGGCCGACATCATCAGGTGTTCCAGCCTGTCCAATCTCTCATTCTTTTTATATTTTAAATGTTAAATATTGCATAATAATTCTCAATTGATAAGATGGTTAAAAAAGAACATATAATTGAGAAGGTAAAGAACTTATCTGGCCTTCTTGGCATTGAACCACCGCATGTTGCGCGTGAGGACAATATGCACCGGTGCTATACAAAACTGGCTATCCTCCACCCAAAAAAGTTGGATGTCAAGAACAGTTGATGCGGGGTTCCAATCCCAAGAGAAGGCAGTTAATTCTTTACCTTCTCATTATATGTTCTTTCTTTAAATCTTATCAAATTGCGATTATTATGCAATATTTAACATCTAAAAATATAAAGAACGAGAGAGAGGACAGGCTGGACACCTGGTGATGTCGCCTTGACGGGAACTCGGTTGCTTTATAACTGTTCTTGAATCCAACTTTTTTGGGCTGGAGGATAGCTCAGTTGCATAGCACTGGGCATATTGTCCTCACGCGCAACATGCGGTGGTTCAATCCCAGAGAAGGCAGTTAATTCTTTACCTTCTCATTATATGTTCTTTCTTTAACATCTTATCAAATTGCGAATTATTATTGCAATATTAACATCTAAAAAATATAAAGAACGAGAAGATAGGACAGGCTGGACACCTGGTGATGTCGCCTTGATGGGAACTCGGTTGCTTTATAACTATTCTTGAATTCCAACCTTTTTTGGGGTTGGAGGATAGCTCCAGTGTTGTAAGCACTGGGCATATTGCCTCCGCGCAACATTTGCGGTGGTTCAATCCCCAGAGAAGGCAGTTAATTCTTTACCTTCTCATTATATGTTCTTTCTTTAACATAATAATAATAATAATAATAATAATAATAATAATAATAATAATAATAATAATAATAATAAAAAATGATAATGATAATAATAAATGATTGAGAAAATGATGGAGAAGAAGAATAAATTGTATTTAGGTTTTACGGATTTGCAACAGGCGTATGATAGGGTTAATAGGGAAGCTCTACGGCAGGTGTTAGTGATATATGATGT
The DNA here is from genome assembly GCA_015478945.1 of Trachelipus rathkii. Classification (NCBI taxonomy): domain Eukaryota; kingdom Metazoa; phylum Arthropoda; class Malacostraca; order Isopoda; family Trachelipodidae; genus Trachelipus; species Trachelipus rathkii. Next base: position 4,503 of record JABUQX010036651.1, read on the forward strand.
TGGTGGTAGGCTTCTGAATGGAATCAAAAGTATGTATAAGGATAGTGAGGCGTGTGTAAGAATAAATAGTGTCAAAGGTGATTGGTTTAGTATTAATAGCGGAGTGAGACAGGGTTGTGTTATGTCTCCTTGGTTATTCAATTTATATATGGATGGGGTTATGAAAGAATTAGAGGTGGGGGTGGCAGGAAATGGTGTTAGAATGATGGAGAATGGAGATGAGTGGAGGGTGCCCTACCTATTAAATGCGGATGATTTGGTTCTTTGTGGCGAATCTGGAAGAGAGTTTGAGAAGATGGTAAAGAGATTTGGCAGGGTGTTGTAAAAAGGAGGGGTTTGAAAGTTTAAAACCGTAGATAAGAGTAAGGTTATGGTTGTGACTGAAGACACAGTTCTAGGTGTGAAGTTATGTTAGATGGTGCAGCAGCTGGAACAAGTGTCTGAGTTTAAATTATTTAGGATATATGTTGGATGAAAGGGAAATGGATGATGCAGAGTGTAGTAGTGAAAAGTTGTGAATGGCAGAAGGTGGATGGTGCAATTAAATCGTTGGTGAATGTAAAAGGAATAAGTCTGGAGTGCGCTAGGGTCTTGCATGAGGGTATGTTGTTACCTGTGTTATTGTATATAGTGAAGACTATGGTCTGGAATAAGAAGTATAGATCTAAAGTTCAATGTGTTCAGTATGGACTAATCTTAGGGGCATGCTGGTGTGAGAAGAGTTGATAAAAATGAGGAATGAACGTATTATTAGAGAGGTTGTGTGGTGTGAAGAAAGGGTGTAAACAGGGGAATAAGTGAAAGTATGTTGAGATGGTTTGGGTCATGATGTAGGGTTTGGGAAAAAAAACGTTTTCTCATCAAATCAAAATGTTTTTTCAGGAAAAAAAACATGTTTTTTTCATGTTTTTTCGTTTTTCATTTTTTTCATTTCATTAAATATATTTTTAAAAATAAAAGAGCCTAATATGATATTTCACTTGGAGTATTTTCATTTTTCAAATATGAGGATACTTGAAATTAAACAAATATTCCATTTTGATTTAAAAATAGCAGAACTACCTTTCTCATATTTATCAGTTGTTTTCGTTACAATTTATAGTAGGTTGTAGCCTGCAGACTGCAGTTTGTAGGCTTCTACTTACTAATTTTACTGATTGTATTTTACATTTGTAGGCATATATAATCATATTTATAATTTACTTTTAAACATTAATGTATATTATATTTATATAGAATGAGTCTGAATGACAAAACTCAAAAATGACTTAAGGGATGCAAATGAAATAATAAAAATATTGAAATTAAAACTATACAAGATGTGTAATGAAGGAGATGATGAATGACTAAATTTATTTGCTTGGGAATATCAATTTTGATTCAACTAATCACTATCCCCACTCACTACTGAGTACTGACTACTGTGCTGTGGCTTTACTGAAGCTCGATTATCACTGGGCTCATCAGGTATGATACAGCCACATTCTTAATTTGATATGGTCTGATAAGTCTGATATCTCAGTTGTATGAAGTATTGTGTGAGATGACAAGTGGTTAAGGCAGCAGGGGCAGTAACAGGACTCTTAAGTTTAGCTGCCTTAGCATAATCATCTCTCTCAGTTGGCAAATTTTCAGAATTTATATAGATTATATATATATATAGATTATATAGATATAGATTATAAGCATTAAATACTAATTTTTGCAACGTCTACACAAAAAAAGTTATATTTCATGCGAGGGCCTTTGCTACCTTTTATTTCCTTAAAAAGTACTGTACACGACTTTTTGCACAGGACATTTCTAAATTCTGATTAAATAATTATGATAAAAATGTTACTGAAAGCTGAAACAGAGTAAGAAAACATTAATGAAGCCACAAACAAAATATTATGAATATCAAAATTTAGAATATAAATAAAAATATGGAAAACCCATAAAAATTTTGAGCACAAACTCAGGGGCTCCACCTTGTAGGAAATTGGAACCAAAAAAATGTCCAAATTAGAGCATATTTGCTAAAACTTATAATAAAATTGTTCAAACATGTAAATTCCACAACTTAATTGAAAAAAACGAAAAAAACAAATTTTTACTTGTTTTTTTCAGGCTGTTTTTTTCATGAAAAAAAACCGTTTTTTTCGGAAAAAAACGAGCTTGTTTTTTTCCTTTCCCAACCCTAGTCATGTGGAAAGGATGAATGATAGTAGGTTGGTTAAGCGGATGTATAGTGGTGAGTGTGTTGGGAAGCGACCGGCTGGGAGACCGAAGAAAAAGTGGATTGAGTCAGAAAAGGAGTAAAGGAATGTTTGCAGGAGAGAAATGTGAGTTTGGTAGAGGCGAGAAGGAAGGTTGCATGATAGGAGAGAATGGCGGGGTGTTGTAAGGGGGTATGGTTGTGGCCCACCTGGGACAGGGGATGAACCCTACACTTGACGATTTACCATATTCAGGATCCGTCGCGGTCCCGTGAAGCTCTAGGGTGGATTTTCTGATTGCGACGAGTTCTTACTAATTAATGGTACAGAGGGGGCGTTAAGGCTGGGCTTTCTTTTCGACTTTTGTCATATTCTCCTACTGCTTTTCTTTTCCGATGCATGTAACGCACCTTACTCCCAATCTTGGGAAAAAAAGGTAGATGAAGAGAAGAAGATTAATAATAATAATAATAATAATAATAATAATAATAATAATAATAATAGTAATAGTGAGGACACTCCTCAGTGTGAAGTTATGTTAGATGGTGAGCAAGCTAGAACAAGTGTCTGAGTTAAATATTTAGGGTATATGTTGGATGGAAAGGGAACGGATGATGCAGATGTAGTAGGAAAGTTGTGATGGCAGGAAAGGTGGCTGCGTGCCAATTAAATCGTTGCGGTGAATGCAAGGGACTAAGTCTTGAGTGTGCTAGGGTCTTACATGAGGGTATGTTGTTACCTGTGTTATTGGTATGGTAGTGAGACTATGGTCTGGAATAAGAAGTATAGATCTTAAAGTT
>JABUQX010036651.1:10000-32500 GCA_015478945.1 Trachelipus rathkii
ATGTTAGAATTGAACTGTCTGAGGTTTACGGACGAAACCAGTCAGAAGCTATAAATATGCCTCTTACTTTCTTTGCAAACTATTTTCTAGACTAGTATTAAGAAAATTAAATGAAAATCAAAAGAAAATATTTAGGGAATTGGAAGTTAAAAGTAAAACTTATATTAAAACAAAAGCTGACATAGAATTTCTAAATAATAATAATAATAATAATAATAATAATAATAATAATAATAATAATAATAATAATAATAATAATAATAATAATAATAATAATGACAAGTGGGTCAACTTCAGAAAAAAAGGTGCAATTTTTGTTTAAATAAGTGTAACTTAAAAACTATAACACTTACATTTATAGTTGGTTGTAAAAAATGGTAATAAAATATGGGTATTTGCTAATCATTTAATGTAAGTAAAGGCAAAAAATATTAATAACTTTTTAAATTTTTTTTTTAAAAAACAGGTAGCATAATTTTCGCTGGGGCAATCTCAGAAAACCAAAAAAAAAATATATAAATTTTATTCATTTTTGGTTGACACTAGCTGGAATGAGCTTCCTTAACATATTAGTAGTAAGTAAGAATGATAAATTAGCAGCATTGCCAGATTTAGCCAATTTTTTGGTTAATCTTGCACCCTTAGCTACTTTTTTGTTTTTGTTGTTGTTGGGCAAGTTTATATGGGTTTCCAATGCCCCTGAGTCGATTGGCTGCCCCAGTCAAGGGTGAGGGGGGATGGGCCCCCCAAAACCTGGAAATGCTTGTAGAGGGATGAAATTTGATAAGTGCATAGAAGAGAATGAATGATAGTGTCCTGATGTTAAGTGACAGAGCACATATACCAGAGTCAGAGCCGGATCTGGCGCCAGACTGGAATTCTGGCTATAGCTGCATATTAGGTCAAATAAGATGTCTTTATATGTTTTTAATGATGTAGATCTCTTATTTGAGGGTTCCAAGACCCTCAAATGAGCCTGAGGACCCCTGGAGTGGGGTCCCAACTGAAAAGCACAGAGTGCATGGCAGAGAAGACGAAGGAACATGGAATTTAATGGAATTCTGAAATTGCCCCGGGTTCATAAATGTTAAATAACTTTTTAAAAAATGTGCTATCAATATGTATTTTATATGTATACATAGCTTAAAACCTGTACTATCAAAGACAGAGTGAGCAAATTTTACAATTTTTATTTTTCATACACAGACCTTATAAATTGAAATTACAAATTTTAAAAAAAAATTATTTTGAAAGAAAAGCCAAAAATCTTGCTTATTTAGATTTTTTTTTTTTTTTTTTTTTTTTTTTGCAGGTCACTGCACCTTTTAGTCTGCTACAACTGTTATTAAATTTTTTTTTTGTAAAACCTAAAAACTAAAAATTCTGAAGATGGTAATAATAATAATAATAATTAATAGATAATAATAATAATAATAATAAATTGTTATGAGTATTAAAATGTGGTCTGAGAAAAGTGTGTGGAAGGCCTATCATCGGCCAAGTTTTTGACTATCCGGTATCCGGCCGGATATCATTGTTATCCAGCCGGATATCATTGTTATCCGGCCGGATAACCGGATAATTACTTCCCTAGTAGGTTCTTCCTCGTTTAGGGAAATATTCCAAATAATTTGAAAAAATATAATATATATATATAATATATATATATATATATATAATAAATATTTTTTGTATAATAAATAACTTCAAATAATTTAAAAAATATATATATATATAATATATTATATATGATAAACATTCTCCATGTTACCCGCCTTCAGTGATAAAATAATAAAAATCAGAGCAAATGTCAGGGCACAAAACCTTAATAAAATGGCAAGTTGGAAATAAATAATACGTCTGCCTATTAAGAAAAAGTGGATGCTACGAATAAATGGTCGAATATCGATTATAAACTTTATAGGACAATCGAAGAACTAAAATATTATCGATTACTGAGATCGGTCGATTAATAGTAACACCAATATCAATGGTATAATTATGATAAATTTTACCATCAGAAATAAAAGAAACCTCTCTAAAACATGATCCTTGGTGCAAGAAAAAAAAAACAAAAAAAACAAAAAACGATTTTTCGGTGTTGCTATCAAACGTACAAAGAAGGCCAACGTGTAAAAATTTGTGGGACTATAAATTTTGGCATTCCACTGAAAATCCACAATTTTTTTTGGTAGTCCTCTAACTGCGGAATGATATAGGCATTTCCGCTAACTGCAATTCCACAACATTTTCAAATATCGCAATTGCAATTCCTCAATTTATTTTTTGATATTCCGCAATTGCGGAATTGCTGACTTAAATTGCGAAATGCACCTCATAATTAATATATATATATATATATATATATATATATATATAATTTATATATATATATAATGTAATATATATATAATATATATATATATATATATATAGGTCAGCATCTCACAGATTAATGTCCGCGCATGTATGTCAAAAAAAACTATCGATACGCATAACAGTAACAAAACATAGAACAATACATTTTTGAAATCTGAAGACATTTTAAGCAGGAAAAACAAGAAGAAATAAAATAAAGTGAGATAAAAAAAACGCCCATACAGTAATTACTATAACATAAATGAAAGCAAGAACATAAATAAAAGTCGACCGATTTGAAAAAAATCCAAGTACAATGTAATAAATAATAATTCTCTTACGCACATTCCCCCAAATTTTCGCGTTCCAAAGTCATGAGTCCCCAATATTTCTTTTCAATGTTTTAAAGGCCGAAACACTCTCAGACCCGCACACACACACACACACACGAACATACACACACAACACACTCACACACACACACTCTCTCTCTCGCTCTATGATAGATAGATGTTCTAGAGAAATTAAATTTTTTTTGATAACCTGACCTGACCTAACCTAAACTATATGCAATTTTAATTTTTTAAGTTTAATTTAACTTCAGTTTTTAATTTTTAAATTTTTTATTTTTGTCCGTTATTTATAGTTTCCCCTAAAGTATTGAAAGATATAAGGAAAACGTTTATTTTTTATGGGTATCATGTTTAAATTAAGTTTTGAAACGTACGATAAATATTTTTGGAGTTATATTATTTTAAAATTAAAAATTATTAATTTTTTTATTTTTAGTTCTTGCATTACAATATTGAAAAACTTAAATTCAAAAATTATATTAAGTTTTTATGTAGAAGATATAGTGTTTTTTTTTTAGATACAAGGGGCACCTAATCTGGAGACTGGCCATAGTATATACGGTATATATATATATATTATATATATATATATTATATAACTATATATATTATATATATATATATATATATATATATATATATATATTATATATATATATATATCCCGGCCAACGACCTCACTAGAAATCGGACGCGCAATGACGACTCTACTTCTCAACCATATACTCACACCTCCGAACTCCACACTTTACACACCTACATACACACTTTTAGCATTAATTCTCACACATATTTCTAACTGAAAAACACTCACAACCGCCGCTCATCAGAGAGCTCAAAGCAGTCACAATAACGCCCACACACAACAAGAGATAAATAAAGGGTAAATCTCTACACTCAATACTCACGATTTTATTAAGTTTTACACACTACACACTCATTAGCGACTCGCAGTCATGAAAATAGGCCGGGATGCACTCCCGGACAACACGCAAGCCCACACTAGTGGAGACGGTGACTCTGGCGCACAAATGCTGTATCGTTACACACACTCTCAACTCCCTCCTTTTATCGGACAAATTCCAAAGGATATACTTATGAATAATTAACTCAACACTAAAGGTCACCGCACCAACATCCTGCTCCTACACTCAACGACTTAAATTATACAGTAACTCACACTAGAGAAAGCATGCACACAAGTGGTTTATACATCAAGGATAAAGTCAAATATAAGAAGTCCCAAACAACACTCCACCACAAACATATAGTGACAACCGATCGCGCCATCACCACTCCGCGAAAGAGAGAACCACACATTGCATAGAAACCACTCTCTCTTGCGACCATAAGCAGTGCACTCAATCCGAGGTTCAACTTATTAGTTTCTCTCATTTTAAACAACACTATCCGTACGTCTCAAATATACAACGCTAGACATATGCGCACATAGGCATCAATAGCAGAAACACTCTCACACTCAGAAGCACCAAATATAGTCCGACCGAGGCACAACCCAGCACACCACCACATAACACCATATTAAGGAACACCATAGAGAATAAGCCGGTCCAGACAACACATCGGTAGGCAAAAAATTCACCCCATCATCAATAATTATACTCTAGTATATGACGGGCATGAATCGGGCCGGTAAGTTGAGGAAACGCCACCAAGCCGATGCAATAACCGTGACTCGCACGCAAAGCGATGAACAAACAATAGCACAAATTGCCACGTAATAAGCCTACCAAACTCACACAACTGCTATAAAACACCAAACCTAGAGAGAAAAAACTCACATAAAAATTAAAAAAACACTCCCTGCTCACGACCACTCTTTTCATATCCCCCTAATCACACAACGTTAGAACAAGACAACCAAACAACCACTCGCACTCTCTCTCTCAAATGTGTGGAAAATATCCTCAAACCCTCATATCCAAGGACCAATTTATACAACTAATTTTATTATATTTGTTTAAAACTTATAAAAACATACTCACTCACAGAATTAACAAAGAATACAACACTTCAAAAATCAGAAAAGACACTACGATCGGCCCCACAGCACCACGACATACTCACACACTCAATGAGTGCATACAACAACAAAATATATACCTTCCTCCAGATTTAATTGCCCAACCCCACCCAAGAACCCCCCGATACGCACACCAGGCCAGAATTATAACAGACTGCCGGCATTATCCCACCGATATACGCCAAATCGGCTAGATCTACAAGTTACTCCGGCAAGCTAATCCACCAGCGATCCACTCACCGGCGTTCCACCGTCCCACACAACGACCGGATATCCGGCCAATCAGCCGCCCTAAATTCACTGATCCGCGCAAACCCCACGAACACACTCATCAATAATAATAATCAGATAAATAATAATAATGTCAATAACATACAAACAATTAAATAAAACACCCACACCATAGTCAAGAGACGTAGTAGTAGTTGATAATAATAATTCAATAATAATAATAATAATTAATAATAATAATAATAAATAAATAATAATAATAGGCTAAATAACCACATAACTACTATTGTCATCTGAATCGCAAATAAAAGCTACCAACTAGGACACACACACACGCATAGTCAGCAGATCAGCTCAACATGCCCGAGTAATCCACAGCTTCCATAGAAACCCAACCGCAAACAACGCACAACTACAAACCAATCAAGGCCAAAACATCCCCCCCACGTGAAATAAATCCCTGAAAAATAATCAATAAATCTAACAAACCACAATAAAATTCACCAATAATAACATAAATAGAATTAAGAAGTATAAGATAATAATCAATAAGAAGTAATTAAATAATAAGTAATGGTAATGTCAGCTCCAATACAAAATCTGACCAGCAATAAGATCAACTTCAACAATCTTAAGTAATTTCATCCAAGAAATTGTCAAAGATTACTGTTCTTGATAGTTTTCGGTTTGTAAGCCCTGTAAAACTTAGCGATGGCATGGACGGGGAATATAAATTACTATATAATATAGTGAAGAGGACATCCGCGACAACCACAATAACCGCTCCGGGAACCAAAACCCATAAACCGGAAGCCAGACCCCGCCAACACAGACAACACGACAACCACACCAAAGAAACACAACAACAAGGCACAAAACAAAACAGCAAAAGAACGACCGCAACCACCCCACATACACCTCAGCCACACACGCACACAGCTATAATTCTTAAAATTTTGAAAAGATGAAAAGTTTTCATAAACCTCATAGGCACTAGGGTGTCAGCAATAAATATAGGCATTTGAAAGAATTAAACTATCCGCTTCCGTAGCCGACCAGAAACCTTACACAATTCAGTCTTAAAGTGAATATTTACCAAATATAATACAGACTTCCAAACAAAACCAAACAATTGGATTATGTTTTTTTATAATTTTCTTTCTTTAAGCTTACAAATAATAAGCACATACAAGTACGCTAATATGGACACAATATAAATAATATAACCAGTGTTTCTTTCAGACAATTTTCTCCGGGGGGGGGGGGCTTTACAGAGATTCGGGGGGACACATAAGTATAACATAATTTACATATAATTAAAGGATAATGATATTCTTGTCACTTGTCAACTAATCTTAGTCTTATAAGTTACTGTCTTACTGAATTAGTAAATATTCAAATTTCTGAAATATAAAAAATTGTTTAGTTGTAAAAATATAGCAATCTATTTGTGAAATTTATTGGGAAGTTAGATAAATAAAATAACATAAGGGTACGAAAACATTTATGAGTAACTGAATATTAATAATTAAAATATATATGAGTAATATGACTTTTTCAAATAAGAAAATAGATCTTTGGTAAAAATAAATTATATATATATATATATATATATACCGTAAGACTGGACAACATTGACCGGGTGTACAACATTGAACAAAATCGACCCCCTAACCTGTTTCATGTTATAACTCACAAAGTATTTGGTGTAGAATGATGATTTTTTTTTTATTTTGAATGTTAAAGGATAGCGGTTTCATGTATTATCTAAGTAAAAGCACTTGCCTTTAACTTTAGGTTTTATCTGGAAAAATGTAAAAAAAAAAATTGGCCAAAAAATGCTTCGCCCAAAAAAGTCCCCCCCCATTGGGGCAGAAGGAATTTTTCAAAAAATTTAAAAATTGGTCAATTTTTGTCGCTATGTATCAGGATCAAAAAACCACTAATAGCGAAAAAAAAATTTTTTTGGTTTCAAAGTTACTAAGTGTTAAAGTAGGGGTTGGTAAGTTTGAACAACATGTTGGGTAAAATTGAACACTCTATAAGTGTTTCAAAAGTAATGGAATTTGATAAAAGTAAAGAAATTATTTATTTATTTATTGTTTTTATTATTTATATTTATTTCATTAACACCAACCTTTTTTGATGTAAGTTTCTTCAATACTCAAAAAAAAACATGGAGAAATATAATAGAAGAATACTAGCAGAAAGACCCGACAACATCTACAGTTCATAAAAAAAATACTTCCACAGATGCTGTACAACCTTCTCAATACCCACTAATTTGCCTGTTGATGTTGAAACAACAATATAATACCATACCAAACCGCTAATGTTCAAAAAAAAAAAAAAAAAAAAAAAAAAAAAAAAAAAAAAAAAAAAAAAAAAAAAAAAAAAAAAAAAAAAAAAAAAAAAAAAAAAAAAAAAAAAAAAAAAAAAAAAAAAAAAAAAAAAAATTAAAAAACCCCCATATCTCAGGTATGTAAACTACCAACTTAAGACAGATTTCACTTTAAAATAATTTGAGAAATTGAATTAATTATATCAAAAAGTTATAAGAGAAGTGTCAAACCAAAAAAAATTGAGCGTGATTTTGATGATGTGCGTACCTTACGTGCCCTTAAATGTTAAAAATTTCTCCCATTATACAAAATTAAAAACCTAACGCAAATAAGCAATTTATATAAAATTATCAACACACACTTAACAGCAAGATATATGGTGAAAACACCCATATAGATATAAATAAATACACAACAGTCTCAAACAATCTCAAGGCCCCGTAAGGCCCACGCAAACCTCGAATTCAAACGTTAACCACAACAACAGACAACTTTTAATAAACAATGTTGAAAAAAAAAAAAAAAAAAAAAATAGAAAAAAAAAAACAGACCACCACCATATCTCAGGTATGTATACTACTAAAGTTAAGATATATTTAGGCTAACATACTTTGAAAATTCAAGTAGTATAAAAAAAGTTATAGTTAGGTGAACAAAAAAATTGTTCATAAGAGGAAAGAACTTTTACGGTTAATATATATATATATATATATACTATATATATATATATATTATATATATATATATATATATATATAATATATATAATATATACACTATATATATATATATATATAGATATATATACTATATATAGTATTATATATATATAATATTATATATATACCGGTATATATATATATATACACGTATATATATAATATATAATATATATATATATATATATTAATATATTATAGTATTATATATATACTATATATATAATATATATATTATACCTATATATATATATATATTATATATATATATAAAAACTTCCGTAGGCTGTAGCCCCGACATTAGTACTTAGTAAGTTTAGGGGTATTATTATTAAAGAAGTAAGTTTAAAGAGAATCGTTACATAGAACGAGTTTCTCAATCATATACAAGTCGACTGCTTTTTTCTAGAAATCCCATTCAGTATGAATCGAGACCCCTCGATGCTGTATCATTACATACACCTGCATTAAGGTTTCTGGCAGCTTTCTATTTCTTGTCTTAAACTTAGTATTCGGTTCATAGTACTGAACGATCTTTCTGACCGAGGCTGTCGTGTTACAGAGAATGGACAAGAAGGATTCAAAGAGTATTGTAACAGCAAATATTCCCATGTACCGTTTCCCAATAATTCTTCGACAAATGGACTTTCATCTGCTTTAAATATATTCGCTTTCCAGCATGGAATTGAATATAAAAAGTTGAAAGTATCGAGGTCAAGCTAGTTACACCTATACCGCACTTAAGCATCGGAAATCTGTCACAAAATTTTCTTACTTCAATATTCATGTAAATTTTGTTAATGACCTGAAACGTCTTCAAACGACTAGGCACAATATATTCAACTTGATTTGTCATGAACCATTTCATCAATTTCTTTTGATCACACTATATCGCAGTATATCTTCATAGCTTTAAATGCACTTTTCTTATCTTTATCAGAAATCAGGCCGGCACTTCCAATGCCAACTTATCCATATTTTTCCACACCGAACGTTTTTTTTGTAAGCTCACTATTTGGACGTCACCCCCACAGGGTGCAATTTTGTCTCCAGTAATTAGGATTGAGACTTTGTTATACTAAAAGTTCTTCATTTGCAAAGCATTGCTAAGATAAGGAGAGTGCACTAAGGAGTTCATTCATTACATACAAGGTGACAAGGAAACATCTCATTTCTGATTTCCAGCAAAATGCCCCCTGCAAGTGATGAAAGGTCTGTCCCTTCTTTGTGGATTTATGCTCACAAGGCCAATCAAAATGGACTTTAAGCTACAACTGAAAGAACAGCATTCACAATATCTTTATAAGGAGAATATTACCATACTACACTTCAATGCTATGCTGGATTACTTTAAGAATCCGATCATGATAAATTGATGGAAAACATGCAAAATATTTCTCTTATTTTATTTTGGCAACTTGCTAAACAGTTTGTAAATGTCTTTCAAATATAGAAAAAAAAAAAAACTTTTGACACCTTCTGATTTTTTATTCCGCAGGAGCTGCATTGCCAGGGGACAAGTATCATGTGCTTCTTACAGTGTGTATATATAGAGACAAAAATGCTTTTTATTGTTATGTATATTTCTGAAGGCCTTTTCTCATACACCCTCCAACTTTTCCAAGCCATATTAGAAAGCACATCAAATCCAAAAGAAATAAATGTTTGTCATTAATTTAAACAAGATAAGTCAGCTCCCTATTCAATTAGCATTTTTATATAGTTTTCTGCTTTTCCATTGGGGTTATTTTAAACAGATTCGACATAAGAACTTTTCCAACAATGATTTATTACCCTCCACTTACTTTACAGAAAATACACCAGCTTTTCATATTCTTAAAAGAAATTGTCGCTACTCGTAATAAGTCCTATAAGAACTCATTTCGGTCTTTATAGTGTCTCCTCATCAGACAGCTCACTCTTTCAAAACCACTGATCCCCCCATACACTCACATAGACCCAGTTCACCCAGGCGAGGTGTCACTTGCGCCTGCTGTACATCGACCCGCCTATCAACATGAATCTCTTTCCTCTCCCAATGTTTTAAATCATCATTCAATTTGTCCAAGAATACTTTCAATCCAAACTCATCGAGATATTAGCATCAATGTTTAAACAAGACTAACTTACGTTCCCATTAGCAAAAAACCCACAACACTGCCCTCGCAAAGGACATTATTTTTTTGAACAGCGGATTTTCACGATGGAGTTCCTCTTCACTTTCACTACTGAAGAAGACTCTTTAGCAGTTGAGAACCATCGAACCACCGCTTTTACTTCATAGCCTAGTCTACCCGAGGTTTCCATTTCTACACTATAGAAAGTTATGAGCTATGAATCCAAAACGAGTGATGTACTCAAATGCCTTCTACCTAAATCTCACTAAGGGATTATTCACCATCACCAACAGCCCACTTTCCTACTGCACAAGTTGAAAATGCGTAACTCCCACATTGGGTCTGACCAATATCACCAACTTTCTAATTTATGTTCTAGTATACATTATGACCCTATTGGTGTGGTGCATGAAATAGTTTTGAGCACGAAATAATTACTCAAAAAGTATCGTGGGCACTCAGTTAAAATTTCTTCTAATAGTTTGAGTCTTAAGCTACAACAACTTATATCATTCTGATTACTCTCAAATTTGTTATTCTATCGTCGTTAACGTATGCGTGTTATGTACAGACGATTTTATGCGTGAGTAATATATATGTAGTCTTTGAGATTATTATTATTATAATGAATCGTTATCTTTATTTTCTAACAATTTCTTTTATTAAATTACTAGATTAAGTATTGATTTTAATTTTGTGGATAAGAATTGAACCACCTATTGGTATTGTAGACACTGACTAGGTTTTCCTCGTTATTTCGCCTCTTTGTCTTACTTAATGGTCCTGCTGCTGCGCTATTGAAATAAGAGTCTATTGTTCTATAACTCATCATCCGAAGCACAACCAGATACGACAGGTAGCTACCTAACCTCTAAAAGATACTACAACACACAAAAAAGAAAACAGAAGGATAAGCCACTTAAGAAGCTAAAGATATATATACTATATAAACCAGTGTACCCGATAGCATAATATATACTATAGTATAATATATTATATATATAACTAATATATATAAGCTACATCCAATATATATATACTAAATATATTACCCTATACCTATAAAACAAAGCCAATAACCTAACCCCACTCCCTATATATTAGGGACTTGTAACCGGAACTTCAATGAAATTTGGTTCCAGGCCGGGGAACCGGAACTTTCCGAGAAACCTTTGAAAAGTTCCGGTCCGGAAAGTTCGGCCGAACCAGGAAACTTTGTTTGACTTCTGCTACCACCTTACACTCAATTCTACTTAAAACATTGTCTGACTTAACCAAGTGAGAGGTCTCTAGAAGTATTCTGGCATCTTGACATATCCCCATACTGCTGAGCCTACTTCAGTTTATCTGTAAGCAAAATTTGAGATAACGATCCAATATATATATAGAATAAAATAAGGAACTATCACTATTAAAGTTCTACGCGGAGCTTCAAAAGTTTAAAAGCTTTGTTCAGAAAAAAGCATCTTTTTTAAAAAGCTTTTTTCAGAAGCTTGGTAACGAAGACCCTGTTTGAGCGAAAAGAGAGTCACGATTTAACGTCCACAACCATAGGCAAGAGCAACTTATTTTCCTACACACAACATTTCAAAATTCAAATAAACATTCAATTTTTAAATAAGAAGATAATCTATGTATTTTTTGTTATAAAAATTAAAAAAATTTTTTTTTTGGCTTAAACAAACACTGTATATCTCTTAATTTCAATAATTTTTTAATACTTTAAGTTAATTTTATTAATAAATAATAATAATTAATAAATATAATAATAATAAATAATAATAATAATAAAATAATGAGTGAAAACCAAATTAATAAATATTATATACTCTATATAATAATAATAATAATAATAACTAATATAGAGTAATTATTACATTACTATGGTTATAATTCTATGTATCATATATGTTCGAGATTGGACGGGTTTCTGCTCTCTCACTCTCACTCATGATATATTTGATGATTGATTCCAACCACACAAAATTTTTATATATCGTTATATTTCTGTTTTGGATCTAGTGTGTTCAAGAGAGTATATCACATTCGATATTTATAGAAGTCAGTATTTGCTGGTTGTTTGAAATACTATATTTGTCTATAAACGAGAACTTGTATAGAATATATTAACTTTATTCTCAAGAGGGGTCGCTCTCGAGCGAAGATTATGCGCGTGATCCGTTAGGTTTGTTATCAAACTTATAAGTCACTGACCAAAACGTATATATAAATAATAAATTGCGCAACCCAGAATAGGATATAAAAGTGACAATATTCCTATACATCATGAATTTACTTCGTAAGGTTGCTAATTTCCCGTGCCTTGCCGAATATAATTTTAGCATTGTTCCTTTTTAAACGGAATAAAATTGAAAATAAATAACCCATAAGACATAAGACTGCGCCTCACCTGGAGTACTATATTAATATATATACTATTATATATTATACTATATATATATAATATAATAATATATATATATATAGGCCTTGTATATATATATAATATATATATGCATATAATACTCTCGTAGCTACAATACACTACTAACGATATTAATTAATATCTTACTTAAAATTAAATAATTAATATACTAATACTATAGATATATATATATATAAATATAATATATATATATATATATATCATAAATTGGAGGAATGAATAAATAAACGAAATCCACAAATGACATATGATTACATGTCTTTGATAGATATATGTATAAACATATAATAACAAACTCATGAATAAGGAAATTAATATGGGAACAACAATGAAGTTAATAGAAGGAAAAATGCGGAATTATACGTTAATGTTAAACATACCTACGTAGGTAGTAACATTTCTCCTTCATAGACGAATTTACAATGTGCATAGCGTCTGGAATACCCCTCATCAAGCGATCCAACAAAGTCGGCATCATATTGATATCCACTTGCACTCGTGAGGTAGATATGGCGGTGCCTCTCCGTACATTTAAACTTTATTGGATCATGAGAGTGGTGATAGCGAATCCATTCTCCACACATGACAATACAATTTACAGCTTATTAAATATCTCGAACTTTTTGATAGCCCAAATCGATGTATACACACAGGTACAACAAAATTATGACTATATGGATAATGAGAGATCGTCAAGTAGTGACAACTTAATTTTATACTGCTAACTTACCTAACAATACACCATTTCGAAGAAATTAATATAATACATAATAGATATAATAAATAACATTCCTGAGCTTATGTCACACAAACCATGCTCACAGATAAGTTAAACGTAGTTTATACCGGAGCATTTTATGCTGATACTCACCATGAAAGAATTTCTTGTTAAATGCTCAAACATGATCTAACTCTCGGAAAAAAATGGCCGTCCCTCCACTCGCGTTGCCTAGGTATATCATCTAAGTCATTGTCTTGTAGCACAGGCAATTTAGGCCATACACGGCCCGAAATTAGGACGTCTGTCAAACAGTCATCTTTGTGAGCCATCATAAAACATATTCTCTCATCCTGAGTGCTTATAATCAACACTTATTCTCGGTACAAAAACCCCAGCGATACTCCAGTCACCAGGAAAACGTAAGAGCATATGTAAGTCGGCAAAGCATTCAATATATAATACACATTCTATAATGAGGTCTATATAGGCCATTCATCTAAAATACTCTGTTTTTCAATCAATAACCTAAAGTATTTATTAAGGAGTGAAAAGTAAGAATGAATGATTTCATATACTTTACTGATACAAGTGGTCACGAGTATAATCGAATGTTCTCATAGTCAACCTGTGACAATTACCAAAGGTTTAACCTTACTCTAGGTGGCCATTCTCTTTATTGGTTATTATCCATAGTGATTCACTTTGTATCGACCCGGTACCTATATATATATATATGGTTCCCAAATATATTATATGACTACATGAAGAGGAGTAATAATATTAATTTAATGTTAAACTCGTGAGCTGCTGAAACTCGAGTCAAGAAAGTTTAAACCATTTTGGATGGAGTTAGATGAGACGATTAATATTAACCTATCTCAATGTACCTGATTATTGTAAGCCTCTTCCAAAAACATTTTACTTGATATATTTGAGCATACTCCCTCTAACTCATCTATAGTTACGAGTATTATAACTATACCTACTGAGAATCCTAGAAGTCAATTATATGTTCGCCGTTATATATATTTGATTCACAACCACATCAGCATTACAAGTGCCTCGTATGGAAGGCAGGGCGTCATAGTTTCGTCCACTACCTAACACCCACCCTATTACGCCAACTCACTTCTACACTTGCGTATGCTAGCGGAAGATAAAATACCCAATGTAACCGAGTGATAGGTTATGCGTCAGAGGACCCTCTCGCTAACTCTTAACAGTTGTGTGACAGAAAGACAAATCTAAGAACAGACACCATATCCGAATTACCATCGCATATAGACTGGAAGTAGAGAGCGCGTCGCATCAGCTCATTAAGTTATCTGCTTAACTGTTTACTAAGAAAATTATAGTGTTACTGATTCGATGAACAGTAATGAAAGGAAATCTCATATGAGATACCCAAATTTTTTCAAATATTTGCACCACCATACGAAAAGCCAACGAGAAAATCCTCAAGGAACGTCGTAGGAACTAGACCTTATGTCAGAATATTGGCAAAACAACTTACTTCTAGTTTAACCAACGGACGATTTCATGATTCACTCACTCGAACGTGTACAAAACAAAATGATTAAGGCTTATTTACAGCGTATCTGTCATTAGCAAAGTGTGAAATGAGTAGACATTCAATTCTCTATGTACTACAATCATTTAATGCTTCAAATCAATTATTAGTAACACAATAGATAATAAAAACACATACTTCTAACCTTACATCCCAGGGCGAATAATATCTGAACTTCGTCAGATTATATACTGTGCGTGCTGATACTGTAGATTGTAAACGTATTATTCTATTTACAAGTTCACTTACGTATAATCTAGTAGCATAGTTTCGTTCCAACTTAATGAGAATCCTTTTCGAAAATCTCGTAGAGAGAATATGACAACTATGAAAGATGTGTATAACCACCAGATGCACCACCACGACTAAGTAAAACAGTCCGAGGGGTACTAGTGATACAGAGACATAAATACTCCGAACCTCAAATTCATAACTCCATTTGTGAACTCAAGCCACTAATGTCAAATCCTTGGTTAACACACCAGCAAACATTACCACTAACACTTAACTCATCATACGCACTAACAAAAACAAGTACGACTCACAAGTCAACAAACAACACACAACTTTCACATCCTCACTACATTCTTTCGATCAGACCAAGGCGTAAAATAATAATATAAATAAATATAATAATTAAATACAATAATAATATAATAATAATAATAATACTACTACTATCATTTACTATAACTATAATAATAACTATCATAACATAATAATAATAAATAATATAAATAATATAAATACCCAAATACAAATATTTTATATTTAAATCCTCATAAGGCTCTACGATTCTCAGTCAGCAAATGATGAGGTTGGACACCAATAGAAATGAACAAGAATATTTTAATAATCCATATAATATTCAGATTATTCAAATTTTTTTCTCTAAATAAGAATTATAAAAATATATGAATTTTTTAATCTATTATTATTATTTATTTATAGTGCAAACTTTATATTTTTATACTCCTAATATTTGAATACCCTACCATCACTTCCAACATATTGCACAATCCTCAATGACAATAACTGCGCCATAAGTATATATTTCTATACTATATAATAAAAATAAGTATAATATCTAATCAATGTTAGTTTCAAGTCATTTATTATTAATAAACTGAAAATAAATATATAAAATATAGTAAGAGCATAACTCAGGATATTTTAATATATAACAGTATATAATAATTAAATAACTTAATTAAACATTAAAAATAATTATATAATTAATAGTCGAGAAGACATTAATGGAGATTAAAAATATAAGTAGGACTATAAAATATATATGGTTTCCCATTTTATAAAAAAAATAAATAAAAAAAAGGAATATTTCTTAAATAAAATACTTAAAATTAAGTAAAAAAAATCTCAATGAAAAAAAACAAAAGAAAATCGCCAACATTGTTCTATTAATGATGAAGTAATATATAAAGTCATATCGGTTTCACTGAGAGA
Source organism: Trachelipus rathkii (assembly GCA_015478945.1). Classification (NCBI taxonomy): domain Eukaryota; kingdom Metazoa; phylum Arthropoda; class Malacostraca; order Isopoda; family Trachelipodidae; genus Trachelipus; species Trachelipus rathkii. The sequence goes on from JABUQX010036651.1 coordinate 26,366, forward strand.
TTTGAAAATAATAACTTGTTTCATTATTATATAAAGAATTTCCTCGAGTATTAAGATTTCTCTTAACATATTGCTTCATTCTGTTATGTTTATGTATATATTATAAATCCAATTTTATTAGTTCTTAAATACAGTGTATCTTTTATATCGTGTGCCAAGAAAGTCCCATAAACTGAGATACATATCACCAAAGATTCCAATGTGACCGTTAGAGGGCGTTATTCCTAATCAAAAATCACTACTCTTTAATAACTACAAGTTGTAGCTCCTTATGTAACATATTTCCGATATTTAGTTCCCTGAGTGGTCTCTGGAATCCGGAAAACTTAGGTCTACACCACAACTCAGCATTCGTCTCTCCACCCTCTTTCTCGGCTTCCGCTCTCCCCGCACATCACGCGTCTCTTGGTTCCCCTCCTGGCCTCCACTTGAGCCTCGAATTGATACCACCTCTCTATAACTTATATATATCGAAACTGTCACATATTTTCCAAACTCACTCTCTCTCTCTCTCTTACTCATTCTCTCTCCTCTCTACTTTCTCTCTCACTATTCCCATACTCTCTCTCTCTCTTCTCTCTCTCTTCACTCTCTCTCCTTACTTCACTCTACTCATCTATCCTCTCACTCTATCTACTATCTCTCTTACTTCTCTACTCTTCAATCTTACTCTCCTCTATCTCTCTCTCATTACTCTCTTCCTTATCTCTTACTCTTACTTACCTTCATGAATCTCATACTTTTCACCCAGTTATATATTACACCAATCTTAAAATAACAGTATATAACCCTTAAAAAGGGCCGTCATCTCCGTCAAGTCATTATGTATTTACTGTAATGTAGGTTATGTATTAATTGTAGATTATATAGTTAACTTAGGTATTGGTTTCTCTTTATGCTCGTGTCCCATCTGCAACGTCTTTTTCCTAATACTCCTGTTTTCACCGAACAAAATTCAAGTAATAAATTTTTAATAATCACAATTCGATTCAGAATTTAGAAATGGCCATAGTGTACAAAAAGTCGTATTGATATAACTAGCTACTTATTTTTATGAGTGAAAAATAAAAGATTAGTAAATGACCCTACGAATGAAAATGTACTTTTGTTAATGTGTTAGGGCTTTATATAATTATACTAATATATATATTAATATAATTATATATAATTAATATATATATATATATATATATATAATATATATATATATAATTATATAATAATATATATATATATATATATATTATTTAATTAATATATATATTAATATATATATATTAATATATATATATATAATATAAATATAATATATAATATATATTAATAAATTAGATATATATAATAAATATATATATTAATATATATAGGTACTATATATATTATATCACGCTTTAGGTACTGATTCACAGTCTATATCAATTTATTATTTATAAAGGTAATGCCAATTATAATAGTTCTTATTTGCACTAATAAATCACACTAAACTAATAATCAAAAGTCTACATAAATATACAATTTATGTTTTTTACAAGCATCATTTTCACAGCTCCAAGACTGCTGTTATCCATGTCACTAAGTATTAATGTTTCAAAATCTTCACAACAGCTTTTATATTCATATGCGTTAATCAAGTACCACAAGACAAAGTACGAACATGATACTTCTTTAACTCGAATAAAATATAAGGCAATTATATACTATAGGTATACTACTATATAAAATAAATATATATATATATATTACTATACAATATATATATATATATATATATATTAATATTTATACTATTATAATATATTATATTATAGTTATATATATTAATATAATATAATATATATATATATATATTTAATATATATATATATTAATATAATATATCATTTATTGTATATATTAAAATATATTTTAATAATAATTAGAGTATACATGAGAGAAAAAATATACAAACAACTGAATAACATATATTAATTTATATCTAAGAGCACTCTAACCTCTACTCACCCTACACATAGGATCACTTTAACTCACAGAAAGATATATTAGAACAATTCCATCATCATCATCTATATAGCGAATACTTACCCATATTTTTCACATAAACTTTCTCAAACGCTTCACAGACTTTTTCAGATAGCTCGAGAAGTGCGAATCAACTTGTCACAATACTTTGATTCTATCTTAATGCCATAATCTCTAGCATACGATCCTCACAACATCTACTGCTGCATCTTTATATCTCCCACCAGTAGTAATGCGTGTAGGAAAACGAGTAAATGAAGTAGACATGCTTTCACTGTACTAACTAATTGCATTCTCTGAGTTTTGGCAATAACACTTGATAAGGAGCAACAATTAATACGAAGTCATTATGAAGTTATTTCATTGACCGGGGAGGGCAACATAAGCGATATATGCGCCGAGGGAATAACACCAGCACACAGAGACCCAGTATTGCCCTGAACATGAACCAAGACACTCGAAACATCATTAAACCACAATCACCAAATATACTACCCACATATCAAACGTTAAGCGAAGTACCTAGTCGCCTTTCTATGTGCTAATTAATTAAATATACTGCATCACCAAGTCCACTAATAGCCAGCTTCATCTCGGTCAACCAAATAAGGTATCCTCTCACACATACCAAATTATGCGATACACATAATCGTCAATACTAGAGAAGTTATCATGTACCTAGATGGACCCAGGTGTGCGGGGGACATAACAACACTCAAATAACACACATACCTCAATAATCCCACCAAATGAACATATTAACAATCACAAAGATCACATATCTATCATACTCTAAGGTTTTAATGCTATGCCCTTTCTTTATGACAGCCCATTTTGCCATCGACTGATACTCACATGAATTATCTTTCGCTATTCCATTGTACACCACCTATCATTACTACTCTGGTTCAAATTCTCTAATCATAAAGATACTCCACACATGGTATTTGGTCTCCACCCTAATCACTTTTGTTTTTTAGAATCACACACAAAACATGGCATATGACTATAATAATCTACAACTTGCCATAAGACATAGAAGACTATACCACATAACCAAGGTATTTAGATGACCCGTGAGAGAAAGGCCTACCCATGGCCCACATATCGCAGGAACCACTTCCACCGATCATACCACTCCACTACTCCCCACAAACAAGACACCTGATACAAGCAAACTCCACAAAGCACCTCCTATAGGACTTGGCCAACTTTGTTCACTTATATTTCTGCATTATTACTCACACAACATTCCTATCTCCAAATTAACCTTAAGAGACTACAACTATACAAAACTCGTTCCACATTCACTCGATTTATAAATTTATGATACCCAATAACATTATCCACTCTATTGCACTTAATCAACCTTAAGATTTACAGTCATCTGATAAGCGAAATGCTTAAGCCCTAACTATTACATAGAACAATATCACATTCATCAATCTAAAAACCCGTCCTCATTTCGGCTTATAACCTCTTATTCCAGTCACCATATTATATGCTATATGCATATCCAGCAGTACCACCCTCAACTCCAAATAAACGAGCACCTCCTTAACACTCTTTTCATTAAAATCGTTGCAAATCGAGTCACATCAACAACCTCCTCTGGCAGACTATTACCAAAATTTAAACAACCCTATATACTGAATGCATGCCATTTCTTATATACATAGGAATGCAATGCTATTCTTCAAATAGTTATAGCTATAATCAATTATTGAACTCTCATGTGCATCCTGTCCCAATAGGTCTCTACTATGTCAGCAAACATAATCTATCAAAGATTGATTCTATCCTTCTTATGAATTCAATTCAACTGTAACGAATATTTTATTAAAGACATCGTCATCAGCCTGATACCTCAAGTGGCTCTCTCACTACTTTGAGATTAACACACTCAGCACCTTTCTACCAGAGAGAAACAATTATCAATCTATACTGCTCTCTTCAGTCCTCTCCCTATCAGTCTCAAGATCACTTTACACTCAACCCCAGTAAAATACATCCTTGTATTGCTTCTACGATTTTCACTGACACCTCTCTTTCGCACAGTATCTTGAAGTCTCCTTCTTTAACTCATCACATAGGGAACCACTCAACTTACACACCTCTCGACAACGAGGACATTGTACCTCTCATATCTACTACGAGACCATAACCCCTTAACCTTAGACTATCTACTGAGTTATCTAAATTTCACTAAATCCCCTTCCTATCTTAATCTAACCAACCCTACATCCTTTGATCCTCTGTACACTCTAAACATTTGCGGAATTAATTCCTATTCTCGAACACTCCTCTTGACCAGAATCCGTGTTCTCCACGACACATAATAATCTCTCTCACAAGCTTATCACCATTAACACTGATTAGCTACTTTCACATTATACTTAGTCTTTAGGAAGGTAGATTCAACATCCCCTCAACATTACTTCTCTCTCATTGCCTCATCAGAATTCATAGTCCCAAATCCCCACATTCCATATCGTTATCCCTTGCACCCTATATCCTTACATAAATTCTATTTTTCGAGAATATACTACGCAGTTCTGAGAACACTTTAATCATTGTATTGCGTAAATCGTCTCAACAAAAATGTGAAACATGGTATTAGTCCCACTGCTCCTTACTCTAGTCTCCTACCTCTCATTAATATAGAAGTATTCCAATCAAAGCATTTCTATCTGATCTTAACTCTTATTATGTCATCTCTCCTCTACTATCAACTGCTTCAATTCTATCGCTACATACTAGTACTTTTGGATTTCAGGCAAAAGCTTACCCCCAACACCATATTCACTAACACCTGCCATTAAGATTCCCTATTAACTATTCCTAACTGCGGTGGCCACTTTAGTATCATCCGTCATGAATTCGTGCATTATTCTCCATAAAATATCCCTTTATAGATCAATATTTAATCTTCTACACATGCTCCCTCACTCATCCCAGGTTCAACTTTGATAAATTCATCTATCTGTATACTAGAATATTGATAGTCCACGCCGAAACTACCTCAAGATCGAGCCCCTCTAGCTACATAGAACCCGTGTCAACCATCTCATCTCTTCATCCTATCCTCCCAACATCGAGTTAATTACTCCTAAGTCCACTTCTCGAACCTCATATTAGTTAGCTCACACAGCAGATATATATTTTATTCTTCGCAACCTAACACATCAATTCTTATACTACACTAAAACACATAATTACTAGTACACTAACTATCCCACCTACCAGTTTAACCTACTCCTAACTATCCCCTCTCAATAATCTTTTTTCAATAAACAGCCTTGTATGTGACTAATGAGGATCACTCTACTCAAATCAAGGCTCTCTAACAGAGCAAGTCTTATACCCACATTCACCATTAACAATAATCAAGCTGTTGATCTCCCCTTAGGTTCACTCACTCACGCATATCAAGTTCCCAAGTGATCAATTATCCTATCACCTGAGGCAATATCATATTAATAAGGTTTTGATAATCTGAACATGTGACTATTACCTCATTTATAAACCATGCTGGAGTATCATATCAATACCTTTTAATATCTTACATAAATATATATTCTCTTATAATAACCTTATTTCAAGTAATCTATTCTCAAGAACCCTATTTATTACAACACATAGTAAGAATGTATCATCAATATAGGTATATTTATCATTTCAATTTTTTATAGGGACTTTAAATTGATTCTATTTGCTACTAATTATATACTACTATTTATTCTGATAACTATATATATATATATATATATATATATATATATTATTTATATATATATATATAATAATATATTATTATATATATATAATATATATATATATATTAATATATATTATATAATAAATATTATGGTTTTGATGCTCACTAGGTTATATCTGAAGAGAGTTTGTAATAGAGTAATAGGTAGTATAAGAATATTTTGGTATCAGGTATATATATACTCAGGTTAATGTGCCGAAAAGTAATCGTGGAGTGTAATAATATAGTAATAACGTTAGTAAAGTAAGTAAGGTTATTATGGTTATTTAGTGTAATATAGATGACAGTCCATCTATTGTATGATAAGTTATGCTTATATGTGTGTAAGCAGTTGGAAC
>JABUQX010036651.1:37500-50237 GCA_015478945.1 Trachelipus rathkii
TTTAATTTTTTTTACATTTTTGTAATAAACTTACACGCTGATTCCAAAATAATTAATGTTTTTTCTGTAAGTGTCCGTCACTTTTGAGATATTTCATTTATGACAATAAATTTTTTTTTTTTAATTTTTTTTTGTTTTTACATTTTTATAATAAGCTTTATACGGCTGATTTCAAAATAATTGCAATTGGTTTTTTCTTTGTAAGTGTCCGTACTTTTCCGAGATATTCATTTTTTTAAAATGTTTATTGATGATAAATGTGATTTTTAAATAATTATTTAAAATATTTCGAACTTTTGAATCACTGTCCATCACCACTGAAATTCATTATTAGTATCATATACCAACTTAATTAAAAAAAACGAAAAAAAAAAGTCAAAACTGACGGAGTCTTAAACATAACAGGGCCTATATATAATATATATATATATATATATATTATATATATATATATATATATATATATATATATTATATATATATATATATAATATATATAAATATATATATAATATTATATTAAGAGAGAGAGAGAGAGAGAAAGAGAGAGAGATTTTGTTGGCAGCCCTTGAGGAAGTAATGATAATAGGTGAGATGTGGGTTCGCGTTTGACCACGAAAGCTTTGGCTACACTTTATTAATAATTTAAAATTGAATATTGTGTGATATAATTAAATAGTAAGCTAATAATTAAGTGTGTGTTCAAAAATCAACAAATTCCATCCATTTACTAACCTCAAGGGTGCAAACAAATCTCTACATACTATAGAACTACGTGAAAGATTGTAGTTTTTGATCACTTCTAATATATATATATATATATATATAATTTATATATATATATTATATATATATATAGATATACTATATATATATATATATATATACTATTATATATAATTATATATATATATATATATGCAAATTCTTAATTTAAACCCTACTCCAGAATAAATTTTCTGCCTACGGGCATATATATATATATATATATATATATATATATATATATATAATATATATATATATTATATATATAATATATTTATATATATATTTAATATTATATATATATATATATATATATATATATATATATATATATATATATATACTTCTCAGTGTTTGTTCATCTGTCAGCATGGCAGACAGATGGTTCGTTTGATGATAAAATCGATTAGGCCTGCAATGGTTTTTACCATTTTCATATATATACATATAATATTATAATATATATATATATATATATATATATATATATATATATATATATATATTATTAATAATAATATATATATATATAATAATATATATATATATATATACTATATATATATATTAATATATCATATATTATTTAATGGTAAATGCAAGGGCAACTGATGACTTGAGTGGGCGAGGAATTCTGCATGAAGATAGGTATGTGAATGTTTGTTGACCGGTGTTAATGTATAACTGTAGTGATGCAGGCCAGAAATTCATTTTTTCTTTCGCATCCGTGGATGCGGATGCGGGAATGTTTTGTTTTTAACATCCGCGGATCGATGCGCGATGTTTGACTATATCTAAATTTCTCAATGTCGGTATCGATTCGGAATCGGAATCAGAAGAATCCTCAGATTCTGATGATTAGTATCATTATTTCGGATAATTTAATGATTAAAGATTTTTTTTCTTTTTTTTATTATGGCACAAATTCGTCGTAATTTATGCCATCGCCCCCGCCCAGGATATTAAAATTTAATCTTTAGTATCTCAAATATTAAGTCACACTCACTTTCAATTATTTGTCAAATGTTCAAAATGGTAATTAATGATTTAATGATAAAAGCGTTATTCATTTGTTTTTGAGTTAAATATGGAGATATGTTCCCTTTTGAATTGAAAGGAACAAGAATAACAAAATCTCACTCGGTAAAAAAATTACCTAAATCAAGGTCTTTTGCCTTTTTGCTTCGTGTCGAAAATACCGTCTGTGAATCTGTTCTTTTGCTTTTTACTTTCGTGTGTGAATATACCGAATACCATTTGTGAATCTCCGTTTTTGCCTTTTTGATCGATTTCGTGAATATCGTTAAAGAAGTCTTTAATTTCATGATCAAAATTATGTTATGGCTTTTCAAGTTTTAACTATTCAAATAAAATTGTGATTTAAACTGTGTGGTTTCGTATCAAGACCTACGTAGGTGAAGAGAAGTTTACCCAGTAACTAACTGTTGATTGAAAGAAACGTATTTCAATATAACTGTGGAAAAGAACAATTTTCCAATCAATTAACCGCTTGCCGTTACCTATCTACTGATTTTACTCAAGTAAGTTGTTTTTTGTTTCTTTTCATATTTTTTAAGGGTGCATTTCTCCATCTGCGTAATATCAAGTAAATTTAAATTTATCACAGTTTAAGTTACTTTTAAACTACCTATGCATAAAAATGTGTATTTGACTCATCTTAAAATTAACGAGGAGAGTACATAATTTTTATATTTTGGAAAATTGTTTCCTTACAAATTTTGCAATTTGGTAAAATAATTTCTTTAAAATTTTGCAAATTTGACATTATTTTGAAAATCTTAACCTTACTTTCGTATTTTCTTGCCATTTTTGAATATTTGACATAAGTTCTTTTGCTAAATTTGAAATTTGCTCTCATATTTATTTAGCAATTTTGAAACTTTTTTCGTATATTTTTTGAGTTAAAATTCTTCGTATTTGATAAATACTTTATTAATATTGCCTTTAGTATCTAGTGAGTAAAATTCGAGCTATTTTTTTTGCATAAAGAAATTTTTCGCTATATTTAAAGTGCTTATTTGCTAGGTTATATATTTACAAATATATATATATTGAATTTTGATGTCCTGGGTTCGCTTATTTATTTAAACGGTGCGGTGCTGTGCGGAACGGTGCGGTACAGTTCTGGTGCCGTGCGAAACGGTGCGGTGCGGTGCTGTGCGGAACGGTGCGGTACAGTTCTGGTGCGTGCGGTGCGGTTGCGGTGCTAGTGCGGAACGGTGGGTACAGTTCTGGTGCGCGCGGAAACGGTGCGGTGCTGTGCGGAACGGTGCGGTACAGTTCTGGTGCGTGCGGTGCTGTGCGGAACGGTGCGGTACAGTTCTGGTGCGTGCGGAGCGGTGCGGTGCAGTTCTGGTGCGTGCGAAACGGTGCGGTGCGGTGCGGTATATCGACTTCATATGTGCGCAGTTTTCATTTTAAGAGTGCGCATTTGTTTTCGCACCTGCGCTTTTGTTCAAGTTTAAACGTGCGCAAGTTCATTTAAGAGTTCGTATTTGTTTCCACAACCTGCGCTGCTCACGGTTAATATACGTGCGCGAATTGATTTGTGCTTGTTTTCTCGGTGCGCAATTGACTTTTGTAGTTGCTTCACGTGTGCGCAGTCAACTTATACGTGCGCAATTGACTTTGTGCTTGTTTTCTCGTGCGCAATTGACTTTGTAGTTGCTTCACGTGTGCGCAGTCAACTTATATGTGCGCAACTGACTTTGTGTTTGCTTCATACGTGCGCAGTGACTTCGTATTGGCTTCACGTGTGCGCAGTCAACTTATACGTGCGCAATTGACTTTTTGCTTGTTTTCTCGTGCGCAATTGACTTTGCAGTTGCTTCACGAGTGCGCAGTCAACTCATACGTGCGCAATTGACTTTATAGTTGCGCAGTTCATTTCATATATGCGCAGTGACTTTGTATTGGCTTCACGTGTGCGCAGTCAACTTATACGTGCGCAATTGACTTTGTGCTTGTTTTCTCGTGCGCAATTGACTTTGCAGTTGCTTCACGTGTGCGCAGTCAACTCATACGTGCGCAATTGACTTTATAGTTGCGCAGTTCATTTGTGTTTGCTTCATACGTGCGCAATTGACTTTGTGCTTGTTTTCTCGTGCGCAATTAACTTTGTAGCTGCTTCTCGTGTGCGCAGTCAACTTATACGTGCGCAATTGACTTTGAGTTTGCTTCATAGGTGCGCAGTGACTTTGCAGTTGCTTCACGTGTGCGCAGTCAACTTATACGTGCGCAATTGACTTTGTGTTTGCTTCATACGTGCGCAATTGACTTTGTGTTTGCTTCATAGGTGCGCAGTGACTTTGCAGTTGCTTCACGTGTGCGCAGTCAACTTATACGTGCGCAATTGACTTTGTGCTTGTTTTCTCGTGCGCAATTGACTTTGTAGTTGCTTCACGTGTGCGCAGTTCACTTATACGTGCGCAATTGACTTTGTGCTTGTTTTCTCGTGCGCAATTGACTTTGTAGTTGCTTCACGTGTGCGCAGTTCACTTATACGTGCGCAATTGACTTTGTGCTTGTTTTCTCGTGCGCAATTGACTTTGTACTTGCTTCTCGTGTGCGCAATTGACTTTATAGTTGCGCAGTTCATTTGTGTTTGCTTCATACGTGCGCAGTGACTTTGTAGTTGTTTTTCGTGTGCGCAGTCAACTTATATGTGCGCAATTGACTTTGAGTTTGCTTCATAGGTGCGCAGTGACTTTGCAGTTGCTTCACGTGTGCGCAGTCAACTCATACGTGTGCAATTGACTTTATAGTTGCGCAGTTCATTTGTGTTTGCTTCATACGTGCGCAGTGACTTTGTAGTTGTTTTTCGTGTGCGCAGTCAACTTATATGTGCGCAATTGACTTTGAGTTTGCTTCATAGGTGCGCAGTGACTTTGCAGTTGCTTCACGTGTGCGCAGTCAACTCATACGTGCGCAATTGACTTTATAGTTGCGCAGTTCATTTCATATATGCGCAGTGACTTGGTAGTTGCTTCACGTGTGCGCAATTGACTTTGTGTTTGTTTCACGTGGGCGAAATTGATTTGTGATATTTTTTCTGCGCTGTTGACATTTTTTTGTACTTTTGATTCTTCAGTGCGGTTTTCTCAGGCGCAGTTGATATTTTTCTGCGCTGTTTACATTTGTTTGTGCTTTTGACTCTGCAGTGTGTTTTTTTTGGGCGCAGTTAATATTTTTCTGCGCTGTTGACATTTTTTTTGCACTTTTGATTCTTCAGTGCGGTTTTCTCAGGCGCAGTTGATATTTTTCTGCGCTATTGATATTTTTCTGCGCTGTTGACATTTTTTTGTGCTTTTGACTCCGCAGTGTTTTTTTTTTGGGGCGCAGTTAATATTTTTTCTGCGCTGTTGATATTTTTCTGCGCAGTTAGTTTCCCAGGGTTTATTAGCTGCTCTAGTAGCCAGTTGGGAAATATTTACACTACTTCACATTTAAATATAATTTGTTCACGATGGATATATTAAACGATTTAGACTTAAAGGTCACAGAGGAGTTCTCAAATGAAAGACCTGCGTCTTCTTCGGATGAAAATATAGCTAGTTTAAAAAGCAACATTACAGGGTGAGCTGAGTCCCCTTCGAATGAAAAGGGGTGTTTTAAGGAGAAAGCTTACTCTATGCTGCAAACATTTTCCTGAAAAAGGTGATGATTCAGAGTCACCTACCCTCATCGACCCTGTTGTTATCAAAACAATTTTCGACAAGGTGACCTCGATTATCTCGGACATTAAAGCTCAAGATACTCTGATCGAAAACCTATTAATAGGGACTGAGTACACCAAGTTCGACCAATCGCTTCTAGACGAAGAGATTTCCGCTACTGATGCTTACCACATAAAAGTGGCTCAAGCTCTTCAACTGTTAAGAGTCGAATATGGATATGAAATCGAGTCTCGAAGATCTTCTGATGCCCTTTCTGATAATGAGAGAGCAGCTTCAAATTCGAACAAAACATGCTGTGAACATTCCAAGTCTTTTCCCATGCAGCCTTTTAGCCTGAAGATCCCAGCCCTAAAATGCGGAGATTTTTCAGGCGAGAAGGACAAGCACTCCTTTCGTTCCTTCCTGCAGGAGTTCAATAATGTGTATGGGGGGAGGAGGGACTTGTCACAAGCTGTTAAGTTGCAGTATCTCAAGTCCCATTTAAAGGGATATGCTCTCAGAGACATTGAGCATTTGACGGGTACGGATGAGAACTATGAAGTTGCCTTGTCCATTTTAAAAGAACATTATTTGGACAAGGCCTTCATTATTGATTCTATTTTCCATGAACTGGACTCATCTCCGCCTCTGGACGGGAAGCAACTTGAAACGGTCAGATCCTTTATTTTAAAGGTTCGGGCTCATCTAAAAGAACTCAAGGAGCTCGGGGTTGACCTCTTCCCAGAGGAAAGTTCTGGCTGCAAATTAATCAGCCATATATTAGTAGATAAACTTCCTCTCTCATTTTTAAGAGAGTTGAAGCTGGCGACTAAAGAACAATATCCGTCAATTAATCTGATTTTTAAGGAGCATAATCAGATAATTCAATCAATGCTGAGGTTTCGCACCTCTCAGACCTCAACTTCATTCTCATCAACTAAATCATCTTCTTCCAAAGGGAACTTCAAAAGGGAGAAGAGGAGACCCTCTGATCAGAAGAGTCATACTTTCAACACTTCAAAAGGTAGTGGCTCTGTAAAAAGAACTTTCTCTTCTGAATCTCAATCAAATTCTAATTCAACTTCGAATCAATCTTCAAGGGAAGTCAAGTGTAAGCTGTGCAATGGAGACCATTACCTCTCTGACTGCACGGTTTACGTAAACCCTAAATCAAAAAGGGACAGATGTGTAGCATTAAACATGTGCTGTAACTGTTCCAGCATAAAGCACATGGCAGATACATGCCCGGCTAAAACACTCAATTTAAAGTATCCTTGCTATAAATGTAAGAGCCGAAAACATCTAGCCGCTCTCTGTTCCGCTGGAACCACTAATCAAAACAGGGAGCATTCTCGTCAAGAAAATGCTGATGAAGGAAATAAAGCTGATGTTAATCATCTTTGTATTAATACTGGGCAATCATCAGCTTCGCATATTCTGCCTACAATAACCATAATAGCAAGGCACAATAACAAATCAGTTCCTTTTCGCTCTCTTATTTAGCTCACTTATAGATTTGGGATCACAGAGAACATATGCTGGCCCTAAATTGCTTACTAAACTCGGAATCAACTGTGAACAATTACCTGTAATCAGAAATCCTATAAAAACATTTATCGGAGAAGAAGAACGTACATCGTACCTAGTCGACCTAGATATAAATTGCTGCTGCAATTCCTTCTTTAGAACCCCGGTTCTGGTCGACCCTTCTTTGGATGTTGGGTTTGCGGTTAAAGGGTTAGCATCAGCCATTAGTCGCATTTCGTTAAAATATAATGTGGCTGACAAGTCCTTTGTGGGCCCTTATGGGGATTCGGTCGATGACATCGACCTTCTTTTAGGTACTGACACTTTATGTCATATGAAACACTTCCAAATTATCGATTGTTTGGAAGGTAGTGCCATTCAGACTTGCTTTGGGTTGGTTCCTTTCGGCCCAGTGAATTCTTTTCTACTTCCTCATCAACAAGCCTTTCTATACAGAAAGCAGACTTCAACATCAACTCTTGATTTACAATCGAATCAAAGGGATTCATGACTATCCATGTCTGTCTCCTCGCTGCCAAAACACCTATTCCAAGCTTCTCCTAATCTCGTCAACTCGATCATTAACCCTCATCCTACTTACCCGGACGTTCTTAGCATTTCTTCAAATGAAATAAGTGCCGACCTGGGTTTGGAATATCTGTACAGCTTGGAGTCCTTGGGTATTCAGGAGGAGAAGGATTATGGTACCATCGATAAGGAATTTATCTCTAAATTCCACAATGCAATTCAATTTATCGATGGAAAATACCATATTGAAATCCCATGGATCCCAGAATTAGTGGATCAGGTCCCTTCAAATTATCGTATTGCTTTGAGTACGCTTAGACGAGTTAAAAATCGTCTCAGCAATCAAGGTCTTGATAAGGCCTACACTGATGTTTTTAAGGAACAGCTGAGATGTGGTATCATCGAAATCATCTCTGTTGATCCGAAGGAGTTCGATCGTTACATATGGATTCCCCACAGGCCTGTAATAAAAATGGCTGATCAGGTTTCTACTAAAATCAGGCCTGTGTTCAATTGTAGCCTTAGAACAAAAGGCGCTCCTTCTCTTAATCAAGCCTGTTACCCAGGCATCGACTTGTTGGTTCCTTTACTTCGTCTCCTTCTTTCCTTTAGGACCAACAAATATGTGGTTGTCGCTGACATCTCGAAAGCCTTTCTTCAGATCTATCTTAAACTTGAAAGCGATCGTAACAAGTTTTGTTTCTTCTGGGAAGAAGATGGCAGACTTGTTACTTATAGGTACGCGACAATCATTTTTGGCCTTGCGGTATCCCCTTTTATCTTAGGAGCCGTAATAAGACATCATATTAAAAGCAAATATTCATTCGATCTGGTATCTCGGCTTCTTGTCAATAACTTGTATGTGGATAATTTTATCTACACTCATTCATCCCCTGATGTTTTGAGAGACATCTATTCAGCCTCAGTAGAAAGGATGAAGGAGGGTGGGTTCAACTTGTGTTCCTGGAACACCAACCACCCTGATCTAAAAGCTCAAATCAAAGACGATCAGATGCTTTCCTCTCATAATTGTGATGAGGAAAAAGTCTTGGGGTATCTTTATCATCCCGAAAATGATACCCTTAGATTAGCAGACTTTGACCTTACCTCAGTCGAATCAAAACGAGATCTTCTCTCCCAAGTAAACAAAATCTTTGATCCTCTTTCTTTTTTCCTTCCTGTAACCTTAAGGGGACGTCTGTTGATGAGGCGGACATGGGAGAAAGAAATGAGTTGGGATGACTCCATTGACCAGGATATAAAAGAAGATTGGGAGAAACTTCGTGCTGATCTCGACGACCTCAAAAACTTATCTTTTCAACGCTTCTGCTTTGAAGCATCAGCAAATTCAACTCTCAACATCTTTTGTGACGCAAGTTCACAATGTTATGGGTTCGCAGTTTACGTCACCGGTTCAGAAACTGTCCCGTCATTATTGTGGGCAAAATCTAAGGTGGCTCCTCTCAGAGGAAAAACACTTCCTTGTCTCGAGCTATTATCAGTCTATTTGGCTCTTAAGTGCCTTCCACAAATATTGACGGGATTAACAGAGGTTGAATTCAAGGCTGTCAACATCTTCTCGGATTCCCAAATCGTCCTAGCATGGGTAGCGGGAGGAGGTAGCAAGACAAAACAAATTTTTGTTAAAAATAGAATCCAAGATATCAAAAGCATGGTCTCCTCCATGAGAGATGACAATTTACTGCCTATCTCTTTTCACTACGTTAAAACGGATGAAAACCCTGCCGACTTGATAACTCGAGGATTATCACATCGAGAGTTTGTCAAAAAACTAAACCTTTGGAAATTTGGTCCGAACTGGCTCAACCATGATCAGGTTTACTGGCCCAATTTCAGCAGTTCGGGGGGAGGATTAATGGACCCTTCTTCAACATTTATGGTCATACAGGCCCCACCTCCTCCTATCATCAACATTTCACGATATTCTTCTTTGTCAACATTGTTGAGAGTATGTTCTCTACTTTTCAAATTCGGTGTATCAACTCTTTCCTCAATCGAATGTGACAGAAAAGCTAGACTTTTCTTGTTAAAAGTTATGCAGCAGGAAAGTTTTTCTGTTGAACTTCGGTTTCTTAATGATGTTAAGTCAAACCCTGCTTCTGCTAAAACACCACCTGATTTGGTTTCTCGTCTCAACCTCTTTTTAGATGACTCAGGGCTCATCAGAAGTAAGGGCCGTCTATCTCGGACTAATTATTACTGTTTTGAGGTGGTGAATCCTGTAGTACTTGGTAAATCCCATCATCTGACCTTTCTCATCATTAAAGATGCGCATGTTGCCTGTAAACACCTTGGCATTCAGGCAACCCTTACATGTATTCGCTTAAAAGGTTATTGGATTACATCAGCTCGACACACGATAAGAAAAATACTGTCGGAATGTGTCATCTGCAAAAAGTACAACAGCTTTTCCTTTCAATATCCAAAGTTCACAAATTTCACAAAAGTTCAAGTTAACTTTTATCGTCCTTTCAATAGTGTAGGTGTTGACTACACTAAACATTTCTTTGTCAAAGTCAAAGGTTCAAATCAACCACAAAAAATGTACATATTGTTGTACACTTGTCTCAACATTCGTTGTGTGTATTTAGATTTGATCCCTGACATGTCTGCAAAATCATTTGTGCAATCGTTCAAGCGTTTTGTCACTAAGTTTGGAGTTCCAAATTTCTTTTATAGTGACAATGCCCGTTCCTTTAATAGAAGCGCGGATGCTCTTGAACAATTCGTTGTTTCGGAAACAGGTTCCGAGTTTCTGCGTCAAAATCAAATTAAACATATCCGAATTCCCTTGTATAGCCCTTGGATGGGAAGTATGTGGGAAAGATCAATCCGGACTGTCAAAAACTGCCTCTACAAGACAGTAGGGCGTAAAAGTTTGGAATATTTTGATTTTATCACTATCCTGGCGGATATCGCTGACGCCATTAACTCGAGACCTCTAACTTACACCTCTTCGGACAACGATATTGTACCCTTAACACCAAATTGTTTTTTAAAACCTTTGGCTAATACAAGTCTCATTTTAACTGATCCTACTTCTTCCAATTCACCTTCAAGAGAGGAACTTATTCAGTCCCTCAAGAGATCTTCGGAGATGTTTGAGGACTTTAGAACTCGATGGTATACCGAATATCTCTTAAGCCTGAGAGAAGTAGGAAGAGATCTGTATCAGGTCGCATGGAAGAATAAAGTAAAAGTGGGGGACGTTGTACTTATTAAAAGTCCTGTAAAGGAGCGCCCATATTGGCAAATGGGCATAATCCAAACGCTCATATATGGAGATGATGGTAAAGTTCGTTCAGTTAAAGTCCGTACCCCAGGAAGGCTAATAAATGTGTATCCTATTAAACATTTATTCCCTCTGGAATTATCTTTGACTCATAGTGGGAATCGGAATAACTCGTTAGGAACTGATGCCCCTTCTACTACGATGGTTCCTTTACCATCTTCTTCTCAGGCAACCAGTCCTAGTGTAATCCCAACCGTAACCAATGATAATTCCACAACAAATCAACAATCTCGTCCTAAAAGAAAAGCGGCGGTCGTGGCGCGATCTAAATTTATCAATGTCGGTATCGATTCGGAATCGGAATCTGAAGAATCCTCAGATTCTGATGATTAGTATAATTATTTCGGATAATTTAATGATTAAAGATTTTTTTTCTTTTTTTTATTATGGCACAAATTCGTCGTAATTTATGCCATCGCCCCCGCCCAGGATATTAAAATTTAATCTTAAGCGCATATCGTATTTAGCTTATCTATTTAAATCTCAAATATTATGTCACACTCACTTTCAATTGTATGTCAAATGTTCAAAATGGTAATTAATGATAAAAGCGTTATTCATTTGTTTTGAGTTAAAAATGGAGGAATGTTTCCTTTAGAATTGAAAGGAACATGAATAGCTGAAATTTCACTCGGTAAAAAAATTACCTAAATCTCGGTCTTTGCCTTTTTGACTTCGTGATTACCGTTTGTGAATCTCAGTTCTTTGCTTTTTTACTTTCGTGTATGAATATACCGAATACCATTTGTGAATCTCCGTTTTTGCCTTTTTGATCGATTTCGTGAATATCGTTAAAGAAGTCTTTAATTTCATGATCAAAATTATGTTATGGCTTTTCAAGTTTTAACTATTCAAATAAAATTGTGATTTAAACTGTGTGGTTTCGTATCAAGACCTACGTAGGTGAAGAGAAGTTTACCCAGTAACTAACTGTTGATTGAAAAAAAGTATTTCAATTTAACTGTGGGAAAGGAAACAATTTTCCAATCAATTAACCACTTGCCGTCACCGGTCTACTGATTTTACTCAAGTAAGTTGTTTTTTGTTTCTTTTCATATTTTTTAAGGGTGCATTTCTCCATCTGCGTAATATCAAGTAAATTTAAATTTATCACAGTTTAAGTTACTTTTAAACTACCTATGCATAAAAATGTGTATTTGACTCATCTTAAAATTAACGAGGAGAGTACATAATTTTTATAGTATATATAATTTGTAAATTTATATCATATAATAGTATATATATTATATATATTATATAGTATATATATTATATATATATATATTATATATATATTATTGCTAATTATATTTTCGAATTTTAGAATAATTCTATTAAAATAATGTTACGATGGTGTGGGACGGAGAACCAACTCAAAATGCACCCCCCCACCCACCCTCTTTCCCAACCCTCCGCCTTAATGAAAGAGATTTTACCATGGATTATATACTTTTTGCACTAGGTGTGTTGAAATTCAAATATAGGTAGGTTGTGCTTGAGAAACATCAATTTTTCTGCCTTTTCTGCTGAGAGTCTGTTTCTTTTTATTAATATATTAGCCAGCATTGCTAAATACTCTCACTTGGGACACTAGTTGGAGGACAGGCCAAAGTATTTCCTTGCAAGTTTACTCCAGCGTGGGTAAACATTTTGCTTAACTTTCCACACAACTAATAGGATCCATCATTTGTATCTAGTCCGTTTTTTCTTGGTGATAGTTTTCAATTCATTTGCACTAACATTTTTGGTAATGCCTGATTTCTTCATCCTACTGGACTAATGAAATTATACCAGTGGAATCTGTTATTGATTATTTCTAGGAGTGTGGTCTATAGATTTCGTTTTTTTTCCTTTTTTAATGGGTGGCGAATTAATAGCTGATCGGATTGAAGTTTTTTTCAACTGTAACACAAGGTGACAATTTT